>JBAMCP010000244.1:0-71263 GCA_037075105.1 Lissocephala sabroskyi
GTGTGTGAACCGCAACCGGTTAGTCCGAGTTTGTGAACGAGCGTGGGCAGTCGATTTCGCGCGCGGTCGCCGCTGTGAATTTTTTTTTAATTTCATTTTTTTTGCCCGATTTTGTTGAGTTTTTGTTTGTTTCTGTGCTTAATTGCAGCCACACTCACACACACAGGTGTGCCCCCCAGTGTGTGCCCAGTGACAGTGCGTGTGCAACAGCAACAACAACTGCTGGCCGAGTTTTTTTTTTTTTCTATGCATGTCGCTGCATGCACGCCAAGCGCCCCCCACCGCCCGGCCCGTTAGTCGCTTACGCTTTGCGCTTCGTGCGTGTGCTTCCGTCTCGCTCGCTCCAACGCACGGGCAGGTGCTTGGCGCGTCGTCGCTGCCGTGTTTTTTTTTTCGGAGTTTTACGGTCGTTGAATTTTGAAATTTTCTTTGTTGTTGGTTTTGTGAAAAGAAAAACCGAAAAATTGAAATAATCGTAAATCGAATTTCGCAAGCAACCAGCCAGCCAGCCAGCCAAACTACCGTTGGCCTGCAACTGTAAAAAGGTGAGTTCTTTGAGGGTCCCCAGCGGGCGGGGGCGGGGGGCTGGGGCACGCCAGACTGGTTGACTTTCTCCACAACAACAACAACAACGACAACGGTGACGAGTGGTGGCCGAGATTGGAGACTCCGCCTGGGCCACCGCAGCCGCTGCGCCGCCGCTTTTCACGGCCGGCCAGGTAAGCGTCCCTGCGTGTGTGCCTGCCTGTGTGTGAGTGTGTGTGGTTGTGTGTGTGTGTGACAGGTAGACGGCCGCCGAAGACAGCTGGCAGCTGCCGCGTTCACTTCCTGAACCGCTGGCCCGTCTGCCCGGCGGGCCGATTACCTGCCCGTCGTCCTCCTTTCGTCCTCTGGGCCCGAGATTTTCGGTTCTTCTGGTTTCGCACGTCCCTCGGCTGCCGCAGGTTGCATGCAACGGCGAAAATGCTGCGGCTAATTAAAAATTGGTCCAGACGGAGATCCGGCAAGCGGAAGGTTTTCTTCCGACCAAAACCAGCAAGATTCCTTAACTCGGTCTCCTTTAAAAACTCCCAGAAATTGCACAATCGCTTATTTCTATCGCAGAATCCCAGAACCTCTATAAGCCCACAAAAGAGACACAGAGATCTGAGTTTTTGGGTTCGGGGTTATTTTTGGGTCTCCTTTTTTAATTCCTTTGTCTTCTTCTTCATTCCCTTCCGAAGTCTCGTAACGCCCGATTTCTGTGTAAATTTAGAACTAATAAATTCCTTGAGAGGTTTGAAGTTCGTCTCGTAAATTGAGCGCTTTGGTAATTGGAAGTCAAGGAATTTGCAGGAACGTTTCGAGTGACAAGAAATCGGGCGAACTTTGGGAAATTATAGACATAATTCGAGAGTTATTCGGTTGGATAAACAAACACGAGGAAGTTCGATAAAATTCCCAGCCGATTTCAGCGAGAAATTAAATGAGATTTGATTCTCTGAGGATCTCGGAATTCGCGCTCCTCAAATTCATTTCACAATCCAACGAAATTCCACATGAAACAAGAAATCTTACAGAATTATATCACATGTTCAGTTCTATATAGAAAAAAGTATTTCTTTCCTTTATATAAAATCGGATTTGGAATTTCTGCGAGGGAACTCAAGCGAATCGGAAACGAAAACACATTTTATATAAGGAAAGATATAAATGGATTTATTCCGAATAGAAATCATTGATTTATCAAAAGGAATTCAAGAACAGAAAGACATAAGAAAAGACTGAAAATACGAAGGAATTTCGGTTCCTAAAAAAGTATTATCGAATATTTCAGACCAAACTTAAAGAACTCTTTTATCTTTTACGTGAAGAAAATAATTTGGGAAAATTTTTTAAGCATACTTCGGTCGATCGGATATAAAGAATTATTGAATTAAGAGTAATCTAAGTTCCTTGACAAATATTAGTCAATATTTCAGTTGTTTTATTCCATTGCCAACAGAACTTAAAGAACTATTTCATCTATTTCTTCTGGAAAATATTAAAAACCTTTTCCATCATACGGATATAAAGAATAACTCAATAAAGAGTTAATACGAAGGAATTTTAGATCCTATAATAAAATTATTGAATATTTCAGATGCTTAATTCCATTGCCAAAAAACCATTAAGAACTCTTTATTCTATTACTTGAAGAAAATAATTTAGAAAAATCTTCCAAGCCTACGTCCATCAGATATAAAGAAAAACTGGATTAAAAGTTAATTCGAAGGAATTTTAGATCTTGATTAAATTTTATTAAATATTTCAAATATTTAATTCCTTTGTAAACCGAACTTAAAGAAATCTTTTATCTATTACTTGAAGAAATACTAAAAACCGAATATAAAGAAAAACTAAAGTACGAAGGAATTTCAGATCCTATAATATTATTGAATATCTCAGATGTTTGATTTCGTTGCCAAAAGAACTTCAAGAACTTTTTAATCTATTACTTTGGGAAATTAATTAAAAACTCTTCAAGATCAGAATTTGTTGTTTTATTTTCTCTGATATAATTTCTTAAAAAAAGTATCCAATAATTATTAAGACCATTAGACTTTTATATAGAATTTTGGTCATACACTCGTACTTTATTAAAATTTATTCCGGATTCTCTATATTTAAATATATAAGAGACATATGATCTATGAATTGATTTCTTTAGGAATTTAGTTAGGAATTCTATAATATTTTTTATTTAATTACATCAATTAGAGAAGAGCTTCGTTCTCTGTTAAATTCTGGTTGGTTGAGTTGAGATTTCTCTGTGTCTGAGAATCTCCAAGTTCATTTAGATCCTAACTTTCTTTATACTTCGAACCGATTTCGGGTGATGCGTTGCGTTTTCATGCTGACCCAAGGATCTCTTCTCTAAAAACAGACAGAACTTTGTAACTTGCCTTCCCTAACCCAAAAAGAAGGTTATGTAAATTTTAATTTCCAATGTTCGTAGTTTTTGAATTTAGGAATTTCTATGGATTTTTGCGGATCGGTTGAAGTTAAGCTTAAAAATTTCTGTTATAGGATTTATTTGATTCCCTGAGGGGCTTCCCTTCCATCGTCATGGAAACTTTTCATTTACAAAAAGTGACAAATTGTTTTCCCGCCTCCTCGGGGATTTAACCCTCCCCCCCCCCCCCCTCTCCCTCTTCCCTTAGGTGTCTCGAGGGCTCAAAAGTTGGCTCGTCGCCCTCAGGCGGTCTGGGGCACCTGAGCGGCTGCTCCGGTGGCGGGCCGTGGGTCGTGCAACGGAAACGAAGCGTTTAAAATTCTCTAAAAAAAAAGAAAATTATTTTAAACCATTTTCACAATGCATTTGGCAAAAATGGAGCGCTTGCCGCCGGCAGTCAGTAGGGCCGTTGGGTGGAGGGGGAGGGGGCAGTACACATCGAGTCAAAAAGTTTTCCAAACTAAAAAGCCGGATGGATTAAATTGGGATTTATGCACAAAAGCACTCGTGGTGCCTGCAACCCCCCACCCCCCGCTATGTTGCAGTCTCTGTGGTGGGCCTCCCCCCTCCCCCCCACACCCACCGGCTGTCGCGACTTTGCATTTTACTTTTTGGCCCATTTCTGTGCTGGCCTGTTGGGGGGTGGGGGTGTGTCTGTTTTTCCAACGCCGAACAAATAAAAATGTTGAAACAATAACCATGGCAATTCCCTGGCGACGCTTAGGCCGCTCCGGCATTCATACCCAGCCGACAGTGGGGCCAATCCCACAATATTATAAATAAATTCAATTTGAGGAGGAAGCGTTAAATTTCTGCTTTTTGGAGAAAGTTTCTCGAGTTAATTTCTGGGATTTTTTAAAAAGGGCTCTGGAACTTATTTAAATTTTCCTTTTAAGATATAAAAGTTAAGGTATTTTTTAGGATGGTAAGAGTACCAAAAAAAGGAGAGAAAGTTTACTTTAAAATATTATAAATAATTTGATTTATATTCAAAACATTTAACCAAGAAATTAGGTTAAATTTTAAGCAGAATTAGCAACACAAAAATACCAAATTTCCGGTAGAAATTAAATTTGTAGCCTAGAATATTTTCATGGGACTTTTAATTTGAGTACCGCGCCGATTTTTAATTCGATTTGTTGGTTCTTTAAGTGCCCCTAAAATATCAGCTAAGCCAATCAAAAGTCTCATAGACATTATAAATTTTAAGCTACAATCTTTCCCTTCCATCGTAAAAAAGCCTTAAAGAAATTAGAGGGATATTTGCGGCCCACTGTTCTCTCTTTTATTTTACCTATTTAAATTCTGTTCTGTTGGAAGATTTCCGGATCGTAGTTCAGAAAAATGTTTCAAAGCTCCCAAACGCCTTGCCAGCATATTTATGGCTTTGATTCCACTGTGCCACCTTCCCACAGCCTGTGAGAGATTTCCGGGAAAATCTTCAAACCATTTTAATAGCACATTTGCGGCTCTGGTCCCACTGTGCCGTCCTTTGGCTGGCCATTCAGAGCCTGCGATGATGGGAGATTTGCGAATGAGTTGCGGGTCTGGCGAGGGGAGGCGAACTGAGCTGATTGCCGGACTGACAGTCTCTGTAGGCGTCTGTCCGTCCGTCCGTCAGAGAGTTACATTTTCAACACCAACCTGCCACACACCCCCACACACACACACAGCACACCCTGGACTGCCATATGCACTTATGTTTGTATTAGTCAGGCAATTGACTTTGCTTTTTGCCTGGGATTTTTCAACCTTTTTTTTGTGGGGGGAGGCTGGGGTCCTGCCAAATCATGCAAATGCCTTGAGCTCCGTAGCTTTGCCAGTGATTCCCAGTTGACAGATAAAAAACAAAGAGAAAAAAACGGCGAGTCCTTTTCCGTTGGCCCCTCGACTGGCATTTCATTGTCCTAGGCAATTTACCGTTACACGATCGCCTCTGTGTACCGTCAACCGTTTTGCCTTCAATCATACAACCAACCTCCCTCCCCGTCCTGCCAGAAAATGACATCGAACAAGCGACCAGCGAGCCGTCGCGTCATCGAGCGAGCGGGTTTATGTTTCATTTCATTTTGACAAACATTCCGTTGTTGTCTCACCGGACAGGACAGGGAGCCCCCACCCCCGCGCCTGTTGCCGTGGAAATCACTGGCTGGTCGTCCTGACCCGCCAAACGACCGTCCATCGACTTGCATACAAATGAGCGGGCGGGGCGAGTGCAGTCGACTTTATTTCATAATTGAGGGAACGAGAGCGTGGCGGGTTCATCGCCGCCACTCTGAAGGTTAAATGCTCTTTTTGTGTCGCCCCCGCCACCCGCTGGCGAGGCCGCGCATTTGTTTGCTGGCGAATCGAGTTGACCCCTGGAATTCCAGGCAATTCGTAATTGATAGGGTTAATAGACCGTCGACCGAGCTGGCCAATCGAACGCTCTTATTAATTATTTCCGCTCTCATTTCGCCCCACAAACAAACAAACTCGCACACATGTGTACATTCTACAAAGGACCTGCTCCCAGGCACTGTGGTATGTCATAATCGGAGGAATTGAAATCGAAAGTCAGCATGGGAAAGGGGAATCTTTGCCAATCTAAAAGTCAAAGGCAAAGAAACCTTCAAGTCTCGGGAAAGCTTCGGAACAAAACAAAAGAACTTGTAGGAAAGATAAGGAATCATAAAAGAAAGGTTTAAAGAGTAAACTGGTTTTTTAAATTGCTCCAAAGATTTCCTCGGCTTTTCAGTCCTTAGATTCCCAAAGCCAAAAGGCTAAAGTAGAGTTTGTGAGAACTCAAAGAATCATAAATCTGAAGGATAAAGAAGGCTCACCGATTTGCTTATGCTATGAGCTAAATTAATGTATTAATTCTGGTTGAAAGTTGATCCAGATCCGGTTTTGATTTCAATCCGATTCGGTTTCTTTGGGTTACATAAAAATGATTAAAATATTTCAAGATAATGGTGAATTTATATTTCGTATCACTGTTTGGAGTTTCTGAGATCTCAAAGAATCATGTCAATGGATAAAAAGCAATACCAAAATTTGTCGATAAGCTAAGCTTGTTTAGTCTTGTCTTTGGCTTGGATCTGTTTTTGGTTTAATAGATTACCGAAATTTTATTTGAGCATTACTAGATTATAGTAGATTTCTGAGATCTCAAAGAGTCATTCATCTGTTTTTAATAGTCGATTTATTTTATAAGATTCTGGTTCATGGTTCAGGTTGCAGGCTGCTTCAGATCTTGCAATTGATTTGGATCCGTTTTTAATTTTGTAGATTACCGAAATTTGATTTGGAAAGTGAATTTCTGAGACCTAAAAGGATTCTTGTTCCTAAGTCTGCTTTTAATGTTTGATTTTTTTGATAAGATTCTGCTTCTTGCCTCTGTTTCGATTTGGATGCGATTTTGGTTCTCCAGATTACATAAATTTTCTTTGAACAATTCGGAACCCCAGCAAACTAATAATTCGCCCCACTGTGCTCGGTTAAATGATTTGATTTTAAATTATGCCTTGCATTTTATTGCAATGGCAATTTCATTTTCATTTCGCGCAAATTTTCACCCAATTAGCCGCCCCAAATTCGATTGATCGGTTTTTGTTTTACTCATCCATTCGGATTTATTTGCCAGACAGCCAAACGATCCCCCTTTTCTTATTTCTCATCGATATTCGATATCGCCGACCCGCCCCCCGCGCCAAGTCGAGCGGAACTTGGGCGTTTCGGTTGGAGGAGCGCCAAGAGCTCCAATTCAATTTGTAATGCCATCCGCGGGTCCATTTGAATCGGGTTTTGATTTTCATTTATCATTTCTGCTTGATAAGCAGTCTGCGCTTCCCCCGCCCTCTCCCTCGGCTCGGAATCCCCCCAGGGCGTTGGTTTCGTTTTTTTTGGTGTCTTTAGTTTTCGGTTTCTTATCAGTTGGCGGCCTCTTCCCGGCTCTCGTATCGCTTGTCGAGCATCTAAAATTGCTTGTTTTCCTGCCCCCTCCACCTGTCGCTCGATAGACAGCGGCAAAGTTCTTTTAAGCCCCGAACCGCCTGCCAGGCAGGGGAACACGGCGCATGAAATTTGCAGTTAAAGTCGAACTCGAAACTTGGAAACTTCGCCCCTGAATTTTCTTTTAACTTTCAAACTCTTCACTCTTTCGATTAAAAAGGTTCCCACAGGTTCTCCTTATAGCTGATCAGCTTTGCAATAGCTTCTTTTAAGGCTTGGAAACGATAATCTAAAAGTTCTTAAAAGCCATCTTACGGAATTTCCCATACTATCGGGTTTTGAGTCTCAAAGATTCCAGAATGATTATTAAACCTAACCAACTGACCAGGAACCTTTAAGAATTTCCCATATGATCGCTGAGTCCCACAGATCATAAAAAGATTCCTACTGAAGCCGAACAACTGACCAGCAACCGTAAAGTATTTTCCTTACGATCAGTTGGCTTTATGGTCCTTGGGTCCTAAAGATCATAAAATGATTTCTGTAGAGCCTGAAAATCTGACAGCAAAATATAGAGGAATTTCCAAGTGATCAGTTCGCTTTAAGGTCGTTAAATTGTCAAGAAGCCGAGCAACCAACAAGCAACCATAAGGAATTTCCCATACGATCGTTGACTCCTAAAGATCCTAAAAAGATTCCTACAGAAACTGAACAACTTACAAGCAACCACAAAGAATTTCCCATACGATTGTTGAGTCCCAAAGATCCTGAAAAGATTCTCGCAAAAGCCGAACGATTTCTACTAAAAGTTCCCTTAAAAATGGTTAAGTTTCATCTTCTCATTGTAGTCAAGCAAATCTAAGAAGAACCTTAAAAAACACTCAACATTTTTCGATTTGTGTATTCCTGAAACCCTTTCGAGGGACCTCGCCGCCTAAGACCCCAAAGGCTTTAATATTTACGTTCATTTCGGTGGCACTCCAGAGTCTTCCCGGTTGCTGGTCGTCGGCTTTGTCTGAGGGTCGCTGGGGTGAATTCAATAATCCTGCTTCCTTTCGCTGGGGTCGTTAGCGAGCATTTGTATGACCTTCCCGCCCGCCAGCAGCTCCTGGACAGAGTCCCCAACCTTTGCCCTTTTTTTATTGTTTAGTTTTGTTTCCCGACTTTCCGTTTCCAGCAATCGAAGCCACGCCAGCGACAGCGGCAGCTTTTCCCAGCCATTGCCGTCCATTCAAACGGGCTCTCCATGCACGGCCACTTAATCGATTTGCCTTCACCATTAGACAGCCATGAGTTCAGCCGGGGGCGGTTCGGGGCCCAGGGGGCGGCTCCACATTTGCATGCAAATATCCGATTCTTTTTTTCCTCCTATGCCTTGGAAATTGATTAAATTTTACGCTTCCAAAAACACCCTCCCGAGGTGGCTCTCCTCTCAATCAAATTTCGTCTAGCCCATTTTTGCCCCTTTCTCTTTTTCTTACCCTCACCCTTCTGGCTGGCGCTGGTGTTTATTTAATAGTTCACACGGGGGCTTTATGGCTGCGCAGTTTATGGGGGGGGACGGAGGGCATGGATTGGGGCGAGGGGCGGCTTATAAATTACGGCCTTATCACAGCCCTCGCTGCGAACCTGTTGCTCTGCTTTCCAATTTTATCGGAGATTTGTAGACAATAAATTTTTGACGAAAGTAACGCCGGCGGGCCGCATGTTTACTTCCGCAACAGCCAGAAAAAAAAACCCGGCCATCAATCGAAGAGATAAAAGAAAATGTAATCCTCTTAAGAGCCTGACGAGGGGGACACACAAATCAGAGTTGGTAGGGATTTTTGGAAACTGCAGTCTCGCTTAGGAGGGAACTGAGCGTTTCCGGCATTTCATCGCGAGAAAAGCTTTGGAAAATCCATTCAAGGCTTCAAAACGATATCCGGTATATTGAAATTTCCATTTTTGATTTGATTTTGCTAAGATTCACTTATTTTTATTTGGCTTTAAAAAGCCTTGGCAAGCCCCATGCAAAAAATGCCCCTTTTTCGTACCTTCATTTCAGGATGAGCATACATACATATCTCATAACGGTGTTCTAATTTTGTTATACCATTTTTAAACGTTAATCCGTCAAGCTCCTCAAAATACTGATATATAGCTCCAATCATTTCTTCAATGCTGTCTTACTTACTTACTTACTAGAATATTTACATGGGACTTTTAATTTGAGTACCGCGCCGATTTTTATTCGATTTGTTGGTCTTTAAAGTGCCTAAAAGTGCCTAAAGTGCCCTAAAATATCAGCTAAGCCATACTTACCACTGGTGAAGAAATTCTTTAATTTAACATTTTATATAATCAATTCTCTTACCGCCAAGACATTCTTCTCGGGATTGAAGCTAAAATCAGAGTGAAGAGAGACAATTCTCCTCGGCTTTAAAGCTGAGATCGGCCTTAAAGCTAAGATCAGTTCTTCTCGGCCTTAAAGCTAAGATCAGAGTATAGGCGATTCATCTCGGCCTTAAAGCTAAGATCAGCCTTAAAGCTGAGATCAGAGTAGATCTCGGCCTTAAAGCTAAGATCTGAGTATACGCAATTCTTCTCGGCCTTAAAGCTAAGATCAGCTAAGCTAAGCTCTCTTCGCGACCCCAAAAACTTGGATCGATTTTCAAAAATGTCGTCCGCCATATTAGATCCACCATTATGAATTTTTGAACTCGGACATCATATTCGAAATCAGCGACCCCAAAAAACCCCCGAGTAACAAGTTTCAAGTCAATTTTTATTCGATTGGCATAGATAAGGCCACCTTTGACCCCCTGTATTTCGAAAACGGGGCATATGCTGAAATTTTGCAGGTATTATTCAGTCATCATATGTAACCATTTGGCATAAAAAAAGTTTCAACATTCGAGCTACGAAAAACTGGCATTTTTTGCCGAGGCTCTTTGTATTTTGACCTTAAAAATTTTTTTTCTTCAGCATCTCCAGGATTTCAAACATTCACAGAAGCTTCAAGAATCCGACACTTATTTCATTTGGCTAACATTATTCTAAATTGGTAGCTGTGATGGACTATAAAAAAGCTTTATATTTTATATTTGTTCTTCAAGAATATCTGAATATCTGAGATTGGAGGTTTTGAGCAATTAAAAGTTAGTTTGAAAAAAAATATTATTTTTGCTAGAGTTAGCAACTTCCTTTCTTTGTAAACAGAACTGCCAAAATTACATTTGTTTTTTCTTGAATTCGTTTTCAGTTTCCCCAAGAATGTCTGAGATTGAGGTTTATTAAGAAAGAGTTTAGAGAAAATTTAAACTTGTTTTGATATTATTCAAAGATATTGTAACTAGAGTAACTTCCTTTCTTTATAAAAAAAAATTCCCAAATTAGATTTGTTTTTTCATTGATTTGGCTTATAGTTTCAGTTCCTCAAAGAATGTCTAAGATTGGAGGCTTATTTGTTTCTTTGGGAAGAGTTTATAAGAACCAAAACTTTGTTCTTTAATATAATTTTTACTAGACTAGCTTCCTTTCTTTAGAAACGGAACTCCCAAAAAAATTTGTCTTTCGTCTTCTCCCTGATTTAATTTATGCTTCTTTCAAGTTTAGCTTGCCATTTTCCCAATGCCCCGTAAATACCTGAAAGGCATCTCCCAAATTTACCCTTGACCTCAGCCTCCTTCAACATCTTGAAGTCATTTTTTTCTGCCCAACTTCACGATTTAAAGTCGTCTTTCCTTGATATTTTCCAAGTGCGGCTGGGTCCATAAATATTCCTCTCGATGGCTGTTAGCCGAAGAAGCTTGTGGCGAAGTCCTCAAAAAGGATTCCGGTAAGCTCAACCGGCAATCTTCTGGGCTGGGCTGGGCTGCCTACTGATTGGCAATTGATTCAATTGCCGGCCGAGCCCGAATCGCCGGGGTCTCCGTCTCCGTCGCTGGCTTTACCTGCGACTGTCATTTTGCATTGCCGTAATTTATACGGCTTTGTCATTGCAGTTGCCGGGCGGCCCCATGCGCCGCCTCGGGGGCATCATCCACTTGACGGTGCAACCGGCAGCAGCAGCAGTGGCAGCTATAAATTTACCGCTACATTGCCGTATGTTTTGCATGGCTGTCTCTGCGCCGCAACTCTGCCACAGATGCCTGGGCGATGTGTGTGTGTTGCTACCACCAACAATTTATTTGCAGTTTCTCATAGTTTGTTGGTTTTTCGCAGTCGTCCCCTGCGGCCCAGCAGACGCCGCTGCCACCCTCCCCCCTGGTTGTATGTTTTATTGAGCACTTGCAACATCATGTGGCCAGGCTCTTGGGCTTCATGCCTCATCGTCTCCATTACCGTCGCCGTGGCCGTCTTCGTCATCGTCTTTTTGCAGTTTGAGAAAATTTGCGACTTTGCTTGCTTGCCTGCCTGCCTCGTCCCCCCTTCCGGGGCCCTGCCATTTTATTTATGGCTCTTCCCTTCATCGCCGTCGTTGCTGCTGTTTCTATCCACCTGCGAGATCGTTTGACCCAAACGTTTCATTCTCCTCTCTTTCGTTGCAGCGACTCCCCAGCCACCCGCGTTCGTTGCCCTCGCCAGGAGCAGCCTGGGACGGTGGTAAGTTGAACGAATCTTTCAATGCCTCAAATGCTTGGCGTTTAGTGTCACTGCTGGTGTCACCGTGACGAGGACGTTACAAATTTCGTGGGCCTCCTTTATCTCGTTTTGTGGACTTTTCATTTCAATTTTTGACATATCCGTGCCGCATGCAATGATTCGGGGCGGGGCCATCTGGATACCCTGGATATTAAATAACATTAGGGCGACCAAAGGGGAGAGGGCCAATTGCGAAATTTAGAATTCTAAAAAAGTCTGTGGGTCGACTATATAAATAAAGACAACTGTGCAGTGACTAATCGGCCATCGTTCATTATGCGGAATGGCTTAGTTGCTTATCAGTTATATTTCTGGAAAATAAAGAGCTCTTTTATAATAAAGCCTACAAAATTTCCGATACGTTCGAATTATTGCATAAAAAAATGAATGCAAGATTGCAAACAATTAAACAACGAGGAACTGTTTTCAGACAAGGAACCAAATTATAAGGAACCTAACAAAGTGTATAAAGAATTTTTATATATTTGCTTATAGTTTTGTTTGATAAGAGTTTGTTAAATTGTAGGGAGCTTAAATTTATATAAAAGAGTAAGACGGCGGTTACTTTGGGGCTTAAAAGTTTTATACTCCTCTGTACTCAATTCAGTGGGTTCGTTATTATAAAATATCGAATCATATTATGGATCGTGTTTGCTTTTTATAAATCCAGATTTGAAGTCTATATCATCATTAGTATTAGGGGAAGTTTGGGAGAGAAGGTTCTAGAGAGATTTGACATTTTATAGACCATCCAATTTATTCTTTCCAAGCAATTCCTTGAGATAAACTTCAGAGATCGGAATTCGCTAAAGAGCTGAAATTGATAATGAAGAATAAAACGCCCAAAATTTGAGAGACCATCCAATTTATTTTTTCTAAGCAATTTCTTGAGATTAACTTTATAGATGGGAATCCGCTACGGAGCTAAAATTGATTATGACAATTGATTAGGATTCTCCGCTTGTTTTGGTCTTCTTTCCTCTCCTGCACAAATGATTTTTAATCATTAGTTTTCTTGATCCCTAATCTATATCAATTTATCTTTAAACTCGCTAAAATCAGTCTCTCAATCTTCCGTTCTAACTTTGAGGTTCTTAAAAGAAGAATTACACATCTTAAACAGAGTTTCTTCTTTCAAACTAATTTACTTTTTTTCGGGCCATTGAGTTGACGATTTTGGGATCACCTTACTCTCTGCATGGTGGATAATGGCTTGTTTGGTCAATAGGCAAGTGCGGCACGAAACGCAGTAATAAGCAGAAGAAAAACTGTGTCGTTTGACCCTTGGGGGCCGCGCTGGGGGCTGGGGGACTGTTTGAAACTCGTTTGGCTTGCCAGCATTGTTGTTTGGGTGGTTGCAGTGGCACGCAAAGTGAACTGGCGAGACCGCAAGTAATTTTTGCGGAGAGGTTGTGGTTATTTTTTTGCTTAATTGCCAGTTTTTCTTCTGCTTTTGCTGGGTGCTTCCCACGTTGCAGGGGTTCTGCTTTTGAGTGCTTTTCGATACGAAGCTTGAATTTCTGTGGATTTGAACTGAACCACCGTTAGTTGGGATTATCGCATAAATTTGCATAACTGCATTGCCAACGAGCCGCGCAACTCGATTGTGGCATATCCAAAGTGAAAGGAAGAATTTCCATTGTTCAAAATGCCCTGACCGCCGCAAGAAACCCCAAGACACGGAACCGCCTTCGCCCCTCCCAAGAAGCCAACTTGTGACTCATAAAAGAATCAAGTCGCTCCCCCTTTTTGGCGGGCGATAAAAATGACACATGGCAGTGACGACTGCAGGGCGATGGACAAGTAAACAGAAACAGATGGGCAGCTGAGGAGAATGCCGGGGGCCGCGTCGTTTGTCGCATTGATCAGCGGGGCCCCCGCCGTCACTCGTCGAAGAACAGAGACGGCAATAAATCATGAAAATTGCATAAAGCAAATTCACCAAACTTCACCCACCCTCGGAAAAAAGCAGAGCCAGCGTAACGGTGAGTGGGCGGGGAGCGGAGAGAGCCAACGTCAAGTGCATGGGAGTTTCAAGAGCGCGTGACTCACGGCCTCTCACGCAGGCACGCAGCGGCTATCAGTCGCCGGCAGCTGACCCCCCAAATCACGCACACTCGCCCAGTGAATCACAAACTGGTTTCTCCGTCGGTTTTTGTTCTTGGGCCCCAAGCAGCCCGCCGGCCTGGAGCTTCGTGCGTGTGGAGTGCGGCGGAGGGCAGTCGATAAAACTGATAAAGCAACTGTAATAAAACACTTGACTTGCCAGCTTAATGTCATTACTATGTACACACACACACACGCACACCCATTAGCCACTTGCATTGGGGCGGAGGGGAATTGGTTCTCTTGTTACAAAACTCTTATCAGTGGGTGAGAGTGCAGGACCGTCCAGTGCGTTGGGGGGAACTATAATATGCAATTAAATGTTTGCTCGACTCTCTGAAGAAAAACTGGGTTAACGCCACACACAGCCGACAAGGTTAACTGTTAAGTCAACTTGCCAGCGCGCCAAGCACAGCAATTTTCTCTCTCTCACACACACACACACACGCATGTGGGGCAACAGTTTCGGTTTCACTTGCTTCGGGTCGACGCAAGACGCAGTCTCTGCCTGGCCTCACCTTGATATCATTAATTTTCAATTGTCAACTCGGCCGGCTAGCCATCTATGGGCCGAACATGGAAACCAGTTAGTGGCCTGAATGGGGCTATCCGTTTAATGCCTGTCGTCCTTCCAAAAGACCTTGACGCACCCACAAAAAGAAGCCCGAAATCATGAATACAAATCAAGGAAACAGACAAGATTAAACCTCCGATCGAGAGAGAGAGAGAGAAAGATCGTCAGCCAGCTCTTCGAGGACTTCTCTCAGTCAAATGAGATCTTCTTCTTGAGCTCACAACACATCGCTAGGTACTTTTTGTTTTAGTTCCTGAATTTTGTACCTTTTTTCTTTTGTCTCCCTGTGCAGCTTCAGCTTGCCTTTGTTTAAGCATCCTAATTTACCACAGAACAGAGTTTACTTATCGGAGAGACAACTCATGGTCGTGGTCTTTGTCTCGGGGGAGCCATTTCTAATCTCATTTTCTCAGCCACCAGGAGAAAGAGAGAGGAAAAACAATGACTTCTGGGTTACCGAGTCACAGTTGCCCCCACATTTCTCATGCACTGATAACCATCGCTGAAAATTTCCATGCCACAGAAAAAAACACCCAAAAAAAAAAAAAAACAGATGCAGACGACAAAAACAGCGGCGCTTTATAATTAAGCAAACAAACAAATAAACAACAACAAAAGCAACAACGACAAGAGTAACCTAGGCAAATGCCCGAAAATGTCTGGGCTTTACTATTCCGGAAACATTACGGGTAACACAATTGCCCCTCCCCCCATCGCCCCACCGCCCAGCTTCCCAAGTGTATACACGGCAAACCTTTTGGCCGCCACTGCCATTCAGCGGGGGGAAAGGTGGGGGTAGATAGGGAGAGCAAGAAGAAGAGATAAAACGAACCGGGGAGCTCTGCTCTTTGTTCAATTTCTTGACGCATTTTGGTCAGGGATTTACTTGTAGACACAAAAAAAAAAACCATCTAAAATGCTGGCGTCTCCCTGCAGGAGCCATAAAGAAGGTAAACTGGAATTCTGGAAGTTTCCCACCAATAAAATATATTATTATACATTTTGCCAAGAGTCTTTGTGCGCTTATTTTCGGAGAGCAAACACCGAAGATGCTCGGCGTCAACTGGCTTTGATCTGGCCTCTCAGGCAGATGGGAGTTGGACAGATTAAATATTCACCTGCACCAAAAAAAAAACGCTTACTTTTTTTGTGACTAACTGGACAGATTCTGAAGGGAATTAAATAAAGAATTCAATTAATTTGTGGCTAAAAACTCCTTCACAGATTTTGGTACATTGATTGTCAGATCCAAAGAATTCAGTCGAAAGACTTATTGATTTCATTTGACGATTGTCGGCCAACTTACAAAAAAAGACAAATCTCTGAGGGCTTTTTACCCGCCGCAATGTCGCTTATCCCTTAAGGATCTTAAAGACTTTAAAGATAAAAACCCAAAGAGGCATAAAATCCTTATTGGCTGGGGCGGGTGGGCTTCTTTGATTTAAACAAATTGTCATTTTAAATGGCAATCTTCTCAATTCCTAATAGAGAAATCGGATGTCCTTTCAGCCATCAATTGACCACCAAGCAGGCGGTAACAATGGGCGGGGCGCTAAATCCTTAAGCCTTAAAAATGAAAAGCGAAAGTGAAATGTTCGTTGGGCTTTTAAACGGCCGATGGGGGGAAAATAGAAAAGTTAGCGAAAATGATGGGCAATTCATCTTCCAGCTACCAACATCCAGCATCCTTCGTGTAGTCCTCCCTTTCGTTTGGTCTCCAAAGCCGCCGCTCGGCAGGCAAAAACAAACGGAGCCCAGTTGGCAACGTTGAGCCGTTGGGCAAACATTTCACTTTAATTTTGTCGCCATCTAAATTTGATTAATTCCATGCCTCTTGTCTTGTCCTGTCCTGTCCTGTCCCAGTCCCGTCCTTGTCTGCTGCGTTCGGTCCTTCAGCGTCCTGTCCTGTGTACTTCCCTTGTTTGGGTTTCCATGTTATTTTCTTTGTTTCTTTTTGCTCGGTCCATCGTACTCTCTATTTTATTTCTTATATACCCTAAAAATTAGGCGGGGCATAAAGGTTCCAAAAAACACAAAATGGGAGAGGTTGTTTGCGTTTTTAGATCGCTTTTAAATAAATAAGAATAACGAACTTCTTTAAAGAAACTTAATGAACTTAGGAGAAGTTTTGATATGTTCGCTTTATTGGCAGATAAACTGCTCAAAATCTTATAGGAACCTTTAGAGATCTTAAACGATTTAGATCAGTAATTTTCTGTAGTTTTCCTCTTCCCTTTGCGAGATCCCTATACTAGTTATATAAATGGGGTATAGAAATCAGAATTAACTGAGCTCCGCTGTAGTTTTCCTCCCCTTCCTTTTTCTAGATCCCTATACTATATAAATGGTATAGAAATCGGGTTAAACTGAAACTCGTTGTACTTTTCCTTTTCCTATTTTTAGATTCCTATACTCTATAGATGCTATAGGAATCGAGATTAACTGAATTTTGCTGTAGTTTTTCCGAGGCGCTGTAGAAAAGTTAAAAAACTGCTAATTTTTTAGACTCTCGATAAGAAATATATTAAAGGAATCTATAGAAATGATATACATGGTTTAAAAATTACAGAAATCATCCATAACTCACCAACTGCCTTGAAGAATATTACCGGAGGAGTGGAATTCTTGGTTCAGAAGGCCATAAAAATCTTTCCCGTAGTCCTTCTTCTTTTCCTTAATAGACAAGGTTATTGGAGGACTGCTGTGCCCTCCATTATTTAGAGTATTTAGAGTTCGTTATGCTTTTCCACATTTCTCTTTGGTGGGAGACACTTTGAGAGCGCCTTTAATTGACATTCACCTACAACAATTAAAGGGTCAACCAACTTATTGTGTGTCATTTAATCGCCGGCCATCACGGTGACAGTAGCGAAGCGTTCCTCTAGCGCCGGTTGGGTAAGCAAAACGCACAGTAGGTAAATATTAATTATAATACTGTTTAGAGAACGCCTACTGTCGCCACTGGCTGGCTGGTGCTCTGGAGTCGTTGGTTTGGGTGGGGCCGTCCGGGGCAATTACTTCAATGCCGTCTAGTAGAAAATTTACATACTTTCAGCTATGGCCGTTGGATTCACTTGTTTGCCAAAGGAATTTCGGTCGGTGAGCAGTTTGGGGTTGGGTCTCGTTTCGGTCGCTTAACCGATAAGAAAACGTAGGCCCATTACTCAGGCAGCTGGGGGCGCGGGTTTCGCTTGCTCGTTCGGTTCATTCTTAGGCGATGAAATGGCTATTAATTTTCAGCAATCATTTTCACAGTCGAGAGAAGTTGAGCTCAACTTCTACAAGCCATAAATTGGCCAGGCAAATGCATTTGTTTTTTATGATCCCTACAGGTTCATTTACTCTACACAGCGGAATCTGTTTTCTCTACAAACTGCGCAGTCGGCCTGATTTTTGGCTCAGAAATTCATAGACTTGTTTTCGTTCCAAGCTTAGCATACAAATCTTTTAAGTATAGCGATATTTGTAGAGGAAACTGATTTACCGAAAATCTCCTAAAATCTTAATCTCTTAAAATTCTTAATCTCTTTAAATTCTCTCTTTTGGGATCAGAGCAGAAAGTTCTTGTAGTCTTTAATCTCTACTGGTTTCTTTAGATTAATAGTATTTTCATTTTATCCTCATCTGTCCTTTTTTCAGTGACTTACTGAATGTAAAACTGAAAACCGAAAGTCTCCAAAAACCTTCTTAAGAAAATCTTTAAAGATTTCTAAGAGAAAATGGGAATTAAAGGCAAATAATCTCTTTAAATTCTCTATTTTGGGATCAGAGCAGAAAGTTCTTGCAGTCTTTAATCTATAATCTTAATCTTTTATCCTCATCTGTGCTATTTCCAGTGACTTACTGAATGTAAAACTTGTTGGTTCCCCCAGAAGTCTTGGCTCAGACTTCGGTGGTCCTAATCTGTAATTACCGAGACTTTCATAAAGTATGAAATCTTCGTTGTTCGCTGCTGCCACCTTTCTAGTTAGCACAACCAAACACACACTTACACACACGCACACTTCTAGAGAAAGCATAAATTATTTTTGCGCTGTACTTTCTCTCCCATCCCTGTGATTGCCCCCATGGATCTACTAGGTGTGCGTGTGTCTGTGTGTGTGTGTGGCCCGTAAATTCACACAAGTAATTAAAACACATTTAACGGTGCTTTGCATTCTCGCTGGTCACAACGAGCCACGGCTGCCAGTCTGCTCGGGGAGGGAGGCGGAGAAAGTTCAAGACATGGAGGAGCCACCATGAATTCCCCCCCTGATCCCTCCCTCACTCTATCTTCCTCTCGCTCTGTGGATACTCACATGCAAAAATACATAACTGCAGACTTAGTAGCAGAAAATTTTTAATGGCCTTTGCATGCCGTTCCTCTGCACCCGCTGCTCTTTATACACTTCACTCCGCCAGGCATTTAAAAAGAGCATATTGGCTGTGGCAAGCGATGAGTTGCAGAAAAGTCGTAGATTTTTTGAAAGATTAGGGATGTTCAAGAAATCAAGAACCCCTGTGGATCCTCTACTAATGATCCAGAGTCTCAGAAATCTCCATCTCTCCCTGATTGAGGGTTGGATTGGCTTTCCCGAAAGAGCATCTAATGCTTGGGGTATAATTGGTGGATTGTCTGTTTTTGCCTTGCGGCCCCTGCCGCTCGTCACGCACGCAATAGGCCTTTAAATGTGCCTCGCAATTTATGGCGCAGGGCAGAATTTATAACACCGAACAAACACACTCGCTCGCCGGGCCAGCGGCAGCCAACAGAATGAAACCAGCGCCCCCAGATGATACACACAGCCGGCAATTAAATGCACAAGAGTGTGCGTGTGCGTGTGCTTGTGTGTGTGCGAGAAGGCAAAACTACAAGTACCCAAAAGCATCGACTGTTCTATGAGGAGCGCCAAAAAAAAGAAAAGAACACAAGAAACGGGAACAAAATAAAAGCGGCAGTCAGCCGGCCGAAGGACTCGCGTAGGTCAGCTGCCAGCTGCCAGTGAGGAACCCAAGTTTTCGAAAAGATTTTATTGCTCTGAATGCTCAAATATGTGTGTGGTGTGTGTGTGTTTGTGTGTGTGGTGATGGACAAAAGCTGAAATATCCACAAACCAGAAAATTTAATTTGATTTAAGAGCTTTTGGAGGTCGACTTGCATTTGCATATTTGCCCGTTTGTCCGTTTTTTTTTTTATCGCATTTTCATAGAATGATGTACATATGTATGCGGCATACATCACTTAAATGTGTATGTAGATGTCTAGGTTCGCAGCGCCTTCTGTTCGTGAAGGTAATTGCATTTTTTGTTGTGGCGGTTCCATTAAAAAAGTTCCTCAAATTATCCGATGTCCGCCCCAAGACGGGGATTTGCATTGCGGTGGAAGCGGAGGGCCGGGACGGCTTTTTGGCTTCGTGGAATTCTTAAATTCCTTTAGAAAAGATAATTAGAAGGTAGTGCAGAGCCTCAGAGTTGGCAACGTGACACGGCCAGCAAAATCACCTTCAAAGTTAAGGAAAGAAATGGGAGTGATTGCTGAAATCGGGAAATATTGGGGAAATGGATCGACGTTAGGGTTTGATTTCTAAATAATTAATAAAATATTATATCTCTAAGGAGATTCACCTATTCAAGGATCAAGTGAGGTAATTTGATTGATTTAGTTATGATAGAAAATTAGTGGAAATGCTTTGGTGAATAATTCAAAGAACTTTCTTCCTTAAGTATAGACCTTTAAAACAGGGAAGACCTATTAATTTTCTGGGTTTAAAGACCGATTATTAAAATATCAACTTATATAATTCATAGGAAATTAAAAAAGCTCTCTCTTTCCCAACCTTGAGTTTAATGTTTCCTTAAAACTTCTTTGATGTTTTTGCTTCTTTATTTCCACTCACGGTAATTCGACCATCCCTATCCCTGCCAGTCAGCTTGTTCGGTGCTCCTGCTGAGATCCGTGATCCCGGGAGCCAGTGACTTTGTGTGCAACATCAAACATTTCTGAACCGCATAATTGTTAACTCGCAGCGTAAACTGCATCAAACACAATCAATACGGCAGGTCCGTGTCCGTCCCTTTGGTCCGCGGAGGGTAGACATTTGTTTTTTTGGTTTCCTTCTCTTTTTTCTCATTCTTCGGCTGTGTAGAAGTTTTGGCGGCGGGCGGGCGACTTTAGGTCCCCCGAAACTGGACGCTTGGGTCGGTTCAGCTGCACGCTGATTGACCGTCGATGGGGCAGCCTTGCTGTTATTTTTGTAGCCGTTGTTGTCGTTGTTGCTGTTTTGGTTCTTGCAACTTTTAACGCACCCAAAACACAATCCGCAGTGCCGGCTATAAAACTGCACTAGGGTGGTTCTGAGCTCAAAACAAATCACGCAATCAAGCGGCATAATCTGAGATCTGAAGGAACACAGTGCGCAGGTTTTTAAAGGGAAATAAATAGAAGAATATTCTCTCCAATTTTACCAGCTCTGAGATTTCTTTTATGCTTTCTTTTCTTTCTGCGCATCGTTAAATTTTCTCATGGTGTTGGGGTTTATAAGCGATTGGTTTATAAAAAGATTGATAAAAATTAATTATGGCATTTTATTGGTTAAAAGAGATTTCCATAAATTTCGAGATCACCCTAATAATCGAGCTCATAATACCCAACTCACGTACGTAATCTGCCCCTAAAGCGGCAACGGCAACGGCTACGCCAGCGCCACCGCCATCAACATCAGCACGAAAAAATTTCATCGGTTATTCGACGAGTTCTTGCAACGAGCCAGCGAGGCGGCATCAATTACCTGTTGCGGTTGGCTGAGCTCAGTTGAGGCTTAGGATGGCCGGACGGTCGGTCTGTTGGCCAAGCAACACCAACAAAATAAATAAAACAAAACAAAATACAAAACCAAACCAAACCAAAAAAAAAAGCGAAAACGAAGTAGAAAAGCAACATGAAAAGTTAAATGCGATTACGATGCTCGGGACTGGTTGAGTTTTCAACAATTTTTCAATAAATGTTTTGTTGCGTTTGCATTGCACACACTCAACCATACACACACACACACACATGCATGCACGTGTGTGTGGGTAAAATATAATCTAAAGTTTGTAGTTTGGCGGCCACGCAGACAGACAGTTGGGCAGCCAGACAAACAGATGGCCGGAGAGCATCTCGTTCGGTAGCCAAAGCGGGGAATCATTCCGGCACGCATGCCCCGTACAAAAATCTCATTTTGTATATACTTTTTTAATTTAAAAGTTCAACGAGTATATTAGCTAAACAAATTTTCAAATACTTCATCTACCATGCAGCAAAAAAGTTTGCTTAGTCCCCGCAAATAAATTTTTAACGAAATTTTAATCTGAACTCTTCAGATTCTCCGAAGTTCCTCCTGCAGAGTATTTCAGTTCAAAGTAATATGTCTATGACTCAGACTTAAGATTCCATCTCCAATCTATTAGAAAAGTTTCCTTATTCCCTCAAATAAATTCATATGGGAATCTTTTATGCTTTTTAATCTGAACTCTACAGATTCTCTGCTGTTCTCCCTGTTCTTCCAGTTCTTCTTCTATGGCTCTGGCTTAAGACTCTATCTCCACTCTATCTCCCATCCAATAGAAATCAAAGCTCTACAGATTCTCTGCAGTGCTACCAGTAGAACATTTCAGTGTCTATGAGGCTGAAGACTTCTTCTCCACTTTATCTCCACTCTAGTAAAAAGTTTGCTTAGTCCCCTCAAATAAATATATAATGAAACCTTGTTGTACCTTTCTCCGCAGTTCTTCCCGTTAAGAATATCATTGTCTATAACTCTGGTTAAAGTTTCTGTCTCCGCTTCATCTCCACTCTATCTACCATCCATTAAAGAAATTGCCTATTCCCTTAAATAAATTCATAGGCTTCCATTTTGTAAACCTTTTCTTAATCGCAACTCCCCACCTTTCCCTGTAGAGTATTCTACTGTCTATGAGTTTGGCTGGAGACTCTTCCGCTTTTGTTGTATCGTTTTCTCGGGTTTTTGTTGTGATTGATGAAATTACACATTTTCAACGCATGTGTGTGGCGCGAGGGCCAGAGAACCCATTGTAATACAATGAAAGCGCTTTATGATCTGTTTTCATATAGTTTTTGTTATTTTCGGGAAGTGGGGGGTCGGAAGAGGCGGCCGTAAGCTTCGCTTTCGGGGCTACAGCGGAGACCTCGATGCCGATAACAAGCGACCGCAAACCGACAACAAAAACAACAACGATCCAAAGTCACAAAAGACGGCGCTATCGGTTGAATATCAAATTTCAATTTTCATCGTCACGCACGAACTTTCCGTGTATCATAAAGTTTTTGATAAAATGGAAAGTTGGGGGTTCTAAATTGATTAAATTAATTTCGGTTGGAAATTTATCATTTATTTTGTGAGTGTTTATTTTTGTGGCTTTTTTGATCTGATTCGGGTGCATGATTTCCGTCGAGATCCTCGGACCCTTGTCTGGGGGGCTTGGGTATTCTAAGCTTAATGTTTTCCCAAGTTGGCTGTGGTTGCATTCAAAGCTTAATGATTATACAACCTCAATTGTGGCAACAGCTCACCTTGGACGGCCACAGCAGCTGCCGCAGCTTGGGTACCTGCAACAGCGGCCGTTGCAACAACAAAGCCCCGAGAGCCAGACACTTGAGACGTTGGCCATAGAACGCCAATGCGGCTGGCGATGTTGCAACCATGACGTTGCCCAGGGTTGCCCCACCATACCGCCCTCGGCGGCTGTTGTTGCTGGGGTCATAGCAGCAACAATAACTCGCCGGGCAATGGGCTTCATTTGCCCTTTTGTTTTCATTTGCTGCCGCTACAAAATGACAACGAGCGGAGTTAAGCTTCGATTGCTCTCACTCGGTGTCTTTCTGTGCGACTGTCTGTCGGCTTGGCTGTTTGTCTGTGCGGCTTTGTCAGCAAGTTTTATCAATAGATTTCAGGCTACAGCGTTTTTATTGTTGGTTTCATTGTCTGGCTAATTGCCTGCTGCTGGGCGACGGCAATGGGGGGAGCGATTTCTCGGCCGTCAGTTTATTTTCATTCTTTTGTTATTCCAAGAATCAGAACCAGGTGCCAAGAAGGCACCGTTGGCCGCTCTGCTTTGTCTTCTATCTATTCAGATCAGCATCGACCCGAAACTGGCCAGCTTATCGCTACAGAAACTCCAACCTTCTTGTCTTTGCTGCCCTCAATGGTGTGAAAAATCGAGGGTAGGGAAAGATAATGGGTGGTCTCCGGCCTGGTGGCTTATATTTTGAATAGACAAAGTGCTTTATAATCTGTGGATTAGCCAAAGCCGAGAGTTTTGGCTAAATGCAGGGCGAGTTGGACTTTGAACTCTGTGAAGAAATGATAATAGTTTTTTACCTTTTAATTCATTTTTTTCCTTCAGCTCTGTTTGTTCTTTTGAGATGGGAAAACACAATTTAATTGCTTAATTTGTTTTTCGATTGAAAGTCTTTGGCTTCCGCATAAAATGGAATATTCCCCTGACATTCCACAAATTGATTGCCAAAAAGACGCACCAGGAGACAAAATCAAAGCTGGTTGGCAATTAAAATTGATGGCATTTCAAGCGAATGTTCAAGGAAATTCCAGCGGAATGCAATTCCCCTGCTAGGTTTTTTTTCGGGCTGCGTGTGTCGGGAAGCCATGAGAGAAAAAGAGATTGAGAAATGACGGGGACTGGACTAGCAGACTTAAAGAAACTAAACAATAAACCGAGCTGAGTTCACTTCTCACGGTCGATTTCCCATTACCTGGCGTAGGAGTAGGAGGAGGTTGAGGAATTTTCCGTTGTTGTTTAATCAATGCGAAGGGAACAATTCAATTTGACCGGCCGGCCGCCTTTAAAAAACAGGAGTGGCAACATCTGCAACTTGCAACAGCGACAGCTGTAAGTTGTCTTCATTGTTTTCCCAACCGAAGGATACTTCTCGAGCGCGCTCGGCTGGCTATGTAGGCCAGGCGGCAGGAGCAACTGACAGACTGAAAAACCCGCAGACCCACAGGCACAGGCATTCGGGCCGTCAGGGCGCACAACCACGAGCAGCAGGGAAATTTTAAGCCAAAAACAGAAAGGAATTGAATTGGAACCTCTCAAACCGGCGGGGGGGACAGGGCAGGACAGCAGGGACCAGCGAAACTCGACGTGACGAAAGCAAAGCAGCTTACAATTAAATTCAAATTAATTTCGAGATAACAAAACGGACTGCGCCGGCAAACGTTTAAAAATTTAAAGAATCAGCACAAGAACACAAAAACACATTTAAATAGTGAAACACTTTTAGGCAACCGAGGCAAGGGCCCGAAATCCGTTGGTCTACCTGCGCACCTTTGGCTTTGTTTTGTGTCCACGAAACCGGTTCATTCCGAGGTTTGTTTGTTTTTCCCCGAACCGAGTTACACCTGCGCCAGTCCATGCAGAAGCTGCCCCAGGAACCCAAAACTCTCACAAGATGAAAAGAATTGTTTTTAACGATGCCCGTCTCAACTTCCCAAGCGAACCTTCGCCGTGATTAAAGGTGTTTCATTTGCCTGATGCAAGGGAGTTTATATAACAAAAGGTCCCTCAAGATATATCAGAGATATATTTCAAGGTCTTTTAGAGTGCTTCGAAATCGCTGGTGCCTTTTAGATGGAATGTATCACAATGAAAAGCAAAGTTATAAAATTATATAAAAATAGGGGCAGATTTTGTATAGTTTTTTTGAGATCAGAAGTAGAAGGGAGCTTCATAACAATTATTGAGGATAAAGAGGTTAGCAAGAAAGTCAAAGAAACTGGGCGCAGTCAAAAATATAGTAGCAATTTTTTTAAATTAAAATATCCTCAACTTGAATAGCAAATTTACCTCATGAGAGCGGTGATTCGTGGAGTTGGCCAAATTCCGACTACTGTCTAAAAATATTGCCTTCAACACCAACTTTACAGTTTTCCAAAGGACTAAGATATTTCCTGGCTAAGCCTGAGAGACAACTTCTTTCACTTTCCACCACAAATTCTTAATTTATATTCGAATCGGCGACCCCAGCTTCGTCACACCTTCGGCCGAGAGCCAGCACGTTGGCTTTAAGTGGCTGTCCTGCCTGCCCGAATTTGGGTATACAGATGTTGGTCTATACTTGTTTTTCAAGTGGTAAATAGAGCCAACATTAAAAATTATTAGAAAAACCTTCCGGGGTTGGCCGAGTTTGACGGTAGAAACTGTGATTGGAGGCTTCTATTCTGACATCAGTGGTCGGCATCCAGGGCCTCCATGTAGCACCACATTGGATTCATCCGTCCAGCAAATATTCATCCGTTTCCGCATATTGATTTCTTTTAAAAAAGGTAACTCGGGCTGTGTGCCCCCAAACACCTTTCCACCGTCTCAACGCTGCCCAAATATGTAAATCTTTCCTGTTGCAGGGAAAAGGGGAGTCCCTTCAAGAGACCATGCCTCAATTGACCTGACTGGACGTCAATAGTCTTGGCCACCTCCTATTTTCAGACCATATACTTGTACATTTAAAGGATCGTCATTTTTGGGTCGTCTCAAATGACTTTCCCTTGTTCTGTAAGCTTTTTGATGAGCTCGCGCTTATCGGGAGTAAAGTGTTTGCCTTGCCTTGGAAGAATGGCTGTTAAGTTTATCATTTCCTAAACTGGCTTTCCTATTTTACCCACTGATGTAAAAAACATAGCATCGGTACTATTTTTTGACTGCAACTGAACATACTATACATTTTAATAGTGTGTAGCTTTTTCTCTCAGATTTGCGCATCTTGGCTGCGGCGTCTAGAATAACCTAACTTTCCGGGGCTTTGGGCAGTTCCATTGGCAGCTGCCTCAACTTTACTTTGAGTCTGAAATGGCTGAAAGGAAACTGAGAAACAGGATAGGAGTTAGGAAGTTGTTGAGATATTCAAGATTGTACTGTGGTCTTCTAAGCAGACGCAGACAAAAAGCTTCCCCAAGATTCTCAACAGCTTAGGGCTATGAATTTCAGTCCCATATTACAAAGTGTTGGACTTTTCAGACTTCTGCTTTAGCGACTCATGGGATTTCCTTAAAAAACATCTAAACCATCTAGACTTGTTCTTTGGTCTTTCTAGCAGCCCCAGACAAGAAGCTTTCCAAAGGTTCTTAACAGCTTAGGAGCTTCGCATTTCAGTACCAAATTGCATGTTCAGACTTCTCTGATTCCCCAAAAGTCGGGGCATCCTTAAACTTGAGGGGAAAATACACTCCGCTTTCAATTCGCTTTAAGGCCCTCCAACTGCAATTGAACACTCGACAGCATGGGGATATGAAAAGCCGTAAACAATACGTCCTTGATTAAAATCCTCGCACGAATCTCGCCCGTACGCCAGCTCATTTCACTTTGTTGACACTGCCAGCGGTCTCATTGACATTCGATTGATTGGTGGTTTATATTTTTCCAAGGCTCCTCGAATTCACTGCTTTTTTTTCTCTTTTCTTTCCAGGTTGTCCTTCCGATCGCCGCGCTATGACAGTAAAACTGGCCAAGTTCTTTGGAGCCAACAGCCCCGCCGATCAATCCCCACCACCGCTGCCCCCACCCAACGCCAACATGCGCCACAAATACTACAACCACCACCAGCCAGCGGCCATCTACGGCAACGCCTACGACGACGGCGACAACGACGACGACGACGACACCTCGCTCTACACCTGCACCACCGGCACCGGCACCGCCTCCTCCGTTTGCATGCAACGCAGCCACCCGTACAACAACTCGCAGCGCCCGCTGCTTGGCGAACGCAAGCCCCAGGCCTCGGTAACGGCTGCCATCAGTGGAAGCTCATCTTCCGGCTCGTCTTCCTCCCGCCCAGGCCTGGGCCTCGGCATAGGCGAGCGCTATGTGTCGCCGTATGTGCAGCAACAGAAGCGGGACAGCGCCAAGGGAGTGCATGGATTTAATGATTTCGACACCTTGTCGCAGCAGTACACGCAGCATTTGCAGAGCCCTCATATTGGCTATCCGTACGGGAGCCCGCCGTCGCCGACGGCCAAGTCGAGTGACTTTGTGTTCGACCAGCACCACCAGCGCAGCCATCATGCGGTTGGTGTGGGGGGCTCCACCTCGTCGACCGGGACGGACAGCTCCTCGGGCTATGCGGTGGGTGGGGCCACATCGACACCGCGGTATGGCAATGTGGCGGTGGCCTACGAGAGTCCAGATCGCGGCTACCAAAGCCAGTCGCGGTTCGAGGATGATTTCTGTACCCGCAGCGCTCTGGAGCCGCCGGTGATGCCCAGCGGACCCTTTGTGTTTGGGGTGCTGCCGGAGCCGCCGCGCCAGCCGGCGGGCTATGCTTTGGGGCATGGCTTGTCCGGGGCCCGTGTGGGTGTGCAGTACAGCAATCTCAGCCAGGGCTTGTTGCCAAAGCCTAAGGAGAAGGGCAAGCAGCAGCGCAAGCCGCCGTCGACGGCGGCATCGTCGGCCTCGCATTCCGTAATAAATCTCATGAATGGCCGGAAAGTCAAGGAGCAAAGTGCAGCGGTAAGTGCAGTCCGGGGGAAGAGGATTGGGGCCAGCTTTGCTGCCTATTTAGGGTAATTAGCCTTTCGTTTTTCCTTTATTTTCCGACACCGCCAAGCCCTCCCAGCCATGCACAAAGGGTTGATGGCGCTGGTGGGGGCTTGGGGGTGTTAAGATAAAATTAATTAGCACAATTTTCGTAATTATTCGAAAACAAAGAGCCAAGCGGCGCGTTCGCAACTCCCGCTCCAACCTCATCGCCTTTACACCTTCGCGTGTCAATCCTCTTTGCGCGCATAGACGGTGAGACGCGGAGTTGGTGAGTCGGTGGGCCGGAGGGTCGGCCAGCAAACTGCAATCTTGCCGGCAATTAAGCAACCGGCTTGTCTGCAATTACGGGCTGTTTTTGCCAGCGATTGCGGTGACCCGCGGCGGCCCCTCCCACCACCTCATGTTCGGCTTAACGGATAAACGCAACTGTACTTGGGCGGAGTCTAGTCTCTCTAACTGCTGCCGAAAAACACACGGGAACCCACGACTCGCTGGGTTTAATATTTTGTTCTGAGTGTACAAAGCTTTTTGGGAGATTTGACTTTTATTGGTGGTTGGGATTTACTTGCAGACTAGAAGTATATAAAATGCGGGCTATACATTTGGGTTCGAATGTTTTACGCCGACTGTACTCTCTGGTTGGCTTGTCTGACTGTCCCAATTCGAGTAGTTAAGGATCCTGGCAGTCTCTTCAGCAACTCTACTTTTTACTGTCTTTTAAGCAGACTGCACTTGATGATTCTTCCATTAAGAGTTTCTGACTGTTTTGGGGTGACTGTGATCTTTGGCAACTGTACTTTTTACAGCCTCGTAAGCAGACTGTACTTGGGGATTTAATCCAAGACTGTACTTTGTGGCAACTGTGGCAAATCGACTGACTGTCCTTCGTATGGACGAAGCTTGAGTGACTTTACTTTATCTCTTAATCAGACTGTACTTGGAAATTCATACAGCATGAATTTGTGAATGTTTTGCGCAGTCTGTGCTCTCTGATTGGTTCATCTCATTGGTCTATTTCGTGTGAATGATGCTTGACTTTGGACATCCTGGCAAACACTACGGTAGCTCTACTTTTACCGTCTCTTAGGCAGACTGTACTTATTAATTCATACAGCATAAAATTGTGATTGTTTTGCGTAGACTGTACTCTGTGGAAACTGTGGCAGCTCAACTGTTCAGCCTTCTTGGTGTGGGTGATTATATGCTTTCTTGGAGTCCCTGCAGCGATTGTACCTTTCAATATCTCATAATCAGACTGTACTTGTGACTCTGATTGTATGGAATTCTTAATGTGTTGGGACAACTGTACTCTGTGGCTGGTAAATACGACTCGTTATTGATGCCTGCATGCATTCTGCCTGCCTTGCGGTGACTGTACTTATAGTCAGACTGTACTTCCAGATTCTTTAAGCAGATGGGATTTTTTTTCTACAATACTGCTTAATTTTGTGGGCTGCAGATTCAAGATCGCCTTGTTGATTATTTTTCTGTGTTAGTTCCCTAACACCGGATGCAATCCCACAGCCATCAGGGCAGTTTGTAGCCATAAACTGACTGACCCATGCAGATCCCAGCAGCTTTCGTAAGCGGTAATTAAAAGCTGCCTGAAAAACTGAACTTTAAACGGACGATAAACGCAAATAAATCAGCGTCTGGCCGGCGCGAAAGTACCCGGCGATGGCGTTACGCTCGCCCCATAATCACCTCGTCCGACTCACTGTCGCCGTAGTCGTTGGCGTCGGTGACTGTACCTACAGATTGCGCTTAACTTCATTAGCGTAATTTGAATTTTAACTGCCGTCGCGTCGCCTTAATCCACCTCATTTGGATGTCCAGTTTCCGGAGCTGGCTGGGCTGGCTGGCGTCGTTTGTAGCCTCGTAGACTGGCTTTGTCGATTGCCCGTCGGCTTTATTATTTAATTCCATTATTAATTTACGAAATATGCTTAAAGCTGGCACATTTTGTGCTTTTAGCCAGCCTCCATTTCTCTTTGATGCACTTTCCTTCCGCCGCCGCCCCAAAAGAGCCCTGCAAATTTCTTATATTTTATTTTCGTAACATTTTAATTTGGTTGGCATTAATGGTAGGCGGCCGGCCCAGCCCAGCCCGACTCGGCCCGTTCCGGTCCTCATCTGCCTCCACCAAAAGACAAACAAGTGGAGGAGAAGAGCAAAGGCAAATAAGAAAAATCTGAGGTGGCGGCAGTCCAGGCGCCAAGGGAAATGGAAAAACAAACACAGCCTCCTCCTCCCCCAGCCCCGCCTGCTGAATGAAAACAAATGAGCAAAGTTTGACACCCGCCCGGAGTAATCCACGCAATAAAAATAACCTCATATTGAACACTCACCACGGCCCGGGCCGTCTCCACCCGTCAAACGTCAAATCTCACTCATTTAGCACAAATCGCTTAAGTACAAAAATACTTAGAGGGCAATTAGTAATCACCGCGATTATTCATTAACTAAAAGATCCGAAAAGACAACACAAAAGTCCCAGCCTGGAGCTACTCGAATGAAAGTCTTGCGTCTTGCGAGGAAATTAAAGGCACCCAAAAATTAAATTAAGACGGATACGAATTCTTTATTAAGGATTGAATATTTTGGGCAGGCTATCTGATTATTCCGTTTCTTTAGATTGGGAGTCTTTGGGGCTTAATCTTCAGACTTTGGGTTGTGGTTTGATCTATTTCTATATCCTGAGAAATGGATATGAATTGCCTTGAATTGGCTTTTCATTTTCAATAAGTACTTTTCAATCTATGGGCCTCAATTCTTCTTCAGACTTTGGGTGGAGATTATCTGTTATTATCTGAGAATTGGATAAAGATTGTCTTTTGTGCTTCTATGTCCATAAAAATGGGGATGGCTTTGATTGGCTTTCATTCGAAAAGATAATAAAAGTTTCATTCCTGCTGCTGGCTTATTTTGAGTTTGAGATTTGGATTCTTATTATTTTTCAATCAATGAATCCAAAAGCAACCTTATTTATGTGAAAGATCTATTCCTTTCATAGGATCTTTTAATGTGTAGAGATTCTTAAATCTTCTTGTTGCTCTTCTTGATTCCCTGACAGTCAAATCATAAAAATAAATCAATAAACTCCTTAAGATTACCCGATCAAATCGACGGTTAACCTGAGCTTTAATTTCAGACAGATTGTAACTTCCTTTGGCCTTTAATTTACTGTCTTTTGGAAGGACATCTTGTAGCTGTTAGTGTTGTTGTATTTTCTAGCTTCCTTCGACCAATTCATTTGTCATTTTTGATGGTTTTTTCCCAATGCGAATTTGCGTGCGCAATGAGCATGAAAATTTCATGAAGAATTTTGCCCGAGCTGCAAACGGAGATGTTTTGGGTTTTATGATTTGATTAAAAATAAATTGACATTCCCAGCAAAATAACAGATTTAATTTTAAGCCAGACAAGCCAAAAGGAAAGCGTCAACCAACAAGAACGCCCCACCCCCCACCGCCACCCACTTCCTCCACACTTACAGTTCGGTTAGTCGGGCGGGAAAAACCGATGGAATCATTCATGGTCTTTTGGACTTGGAAGTTTCAACGCTCCAACAGGAGCAGACAGAAAACTGGGTTGGCTAGACTTTCGACCGGATTGGTGAGTGGGGGGCAAGTGACTTTTGTGATGGGTTCCGTCTTGTGCGGTTTGCCCGGCAATTGAATCAGCTCGTTTTTTATCTTCATGTTGCTCTCTAGTTGCTTCGTATTTATGATGTTTGCGCTGTTCCAAGTTTTGCTGCTTTGCCCCCACCCACAAACGTCCGTCTCTTCTTCGTTTTTTGTTTTGTGGAAAGTTTTGGGCCGGCCAGCAACCCCGCGGCAAATGCCAGTTAGCCGAGTTGGCGTCCTAAGCCCGATGTCAGTGCAAAGTTCTGCAAAGTGCAAAATTCACGCTACAAAGGAGAAGGAAAGAAACCAATTCCCAAAAAAAGGGTATACACTCGCCCACTGCGTCCTCAACAGGGCAGCTCAAATAACCGGAAAATGCCAAAAAACCTTTGCTATCGATTCCCGGGCTGAGCCAACGAAAAGTAAAGGAAAATCTGACAAAGGTTGAGTTTATAAATAAAGTATTTGTTTGCTTTTTTTAGGGAGTCCTGAAGGTTGTTGTTAGTGGGAACTAAAAGATTTCTCATCTCATTGCAATCTGAGCTGAATTTAAATAGAATATTCTCAAATTTATCCCCGCATAAGCTCTGCCAATTGGATTCTTTGAGGCATCTTAGGAATGCAGGAGTTTACTGCTCTTTCTTCAAACTTAGTCCCTCAATTTCCTAGTTTAAATGAAGATTAGAGATTGTCAGTTCCTTGGGAATCAAAAACTATATCCCTCAAAAAAAGAAAGCTTAGTTTCTTTTGATATTTCTGCGCTGAACATTCTCAGCTTCTGTGCAGTTTATTCGCTTTATGTTTCTGTACTTTTCTTTGTCTGGCTGCTTAGGCTAACTAATGTACTCCGCGTGAGCTGCGTTTTGTGGGTAGAGTGTGGAAAAATACGAAAAATATGCCACATTACTGACACACACAAGCGGCTACAACTGCTGGCTGAGTGGAAAACACGAGTTTAATTAACTTCATGGTAGAAGAAATACGATGGCCTGCCGGCTCAACCCTCCGGCCGGCCCCCCTATGCTCTGTCTCTTTTGCTCCGGGCTTGGCTGTTTGTCTGTGGTGAGCTCGACTGCGGCCGCTGGCGCTTCTGCCTGTATGATTGCCGCATGACAAGTGGCCACAGACACAGTCGCTTCGTCAGCGGCAGCTGCCCCACCGCCCCGCTGGGTCGTCTTTGTGGTGCGTTGAATAATCACGAAACGGAAAAATCACAGCCCATTATAAAAGGAGAAAAAACGGTGACTTGTCTGCCGCGCGACGGCAGCCGTCGCGGAATTGGGGTCGTCGTCATTGCCAGCTGAACAACTGAGCAACCGAGCAGCCGAGCAACCGAGCAGCTCAGCAACTGAGCATCTGAGCAACTGAGCAACTTCGCATCAATAAAACTGCCAATGTGGTTGTCGTTGCTGCCGCGTTAGACTGGCAGAGCGGAGGGGGCGGTGGTTGGTTGGGTGGCAGTGGCGGGCCAAGCGAAAAGGCTGCTCTGCTTGCTGTTGCATGTGTAATTTGTTGAATTTTTAATTATGCCACTCGTTTTTAAGCTTTGCAACAGTCACACACACACACACGCACAGCCGCAGTCTTAGGCACAGAAGCGCGCTTAAATAAACAAGCTCATCAAGGTGAAAGTACAGGGTGTTCCAGCGATCAGCGAATGTATTTCACAAGCGATAAGGAGAGCTTGGAAAATGTAGGACGATATGGAAAATAAAATAAGAAGAAACTAAAAGAATAGCAGAGAGGCAGAGTAGCAGAAATTAAAGAAGATCTAATAGGGAAAAATGAACGTCAGGGCAGAGGATTCGACTGTTTATAGGTAATTATTTCCGATTTGTATATTGTCTCTAAACAGTTTCTTAAAGTTCGGACTTTATGATCATTCTACTTAAATATTATGAGTAGGTTGATAAATATCTTTCATCTCCTTCTTTGTTATTTATTTAATGCTTTATATAAAGAGTTTCAGGGACCAAATATGCGCCGATTTGTTTGATAATCGGTTCCATTCTAGGCGGGAACTTTCTAGTACCAACCTCTTAAGTCCCTCCGTCTTTATTTATAAAGATCTCCACTTTTCATAAGCTTTTTTTGAGTCCAATTTTGCACCACCAAAGGCATTAGCCATGGACAGGAACAGGTGGTAATCACTTGGTGCTTTGTCCGGGATAAGATCTCCCATGATATATCTTTAATCAATATAAACTATCAAATGGTCGGAGAAGTATCTGAAAGCACAGAATGGTTTTAGTTTAGGGAAAGTATAAATCAGAAATTTTCAATTTGTATACTTTTAGATCTAGAGGTGGAGGCGATGCTCAGCAATTGAGCTTAAGTGGGAGCCGCTGTGAAGAATACTTTTAGTTGTGGTATCCTTACGAAATTTCTTTCAAAAACCTAGGAAAATGTTTTATATAATTACTGAAGAAGTTGAACAAATCAGACTACTTTACTGGGCGGCATATGCACGTATATTTTATACAGTATTCATTTGATTATTGGACTCTTTAACTAGGTATATTCTATAGAAGTATGGAAACAATCAATCGGCGGGACATAGGAGTATTTTAATTATGAGGCGTGTCCTTATCCGACTCTTGATACAGACTCACATACCTGCCAGGGAGTGGGAACTGAAGAGCTTATAAGGAGATCGGTAAAGGGACTGAGAGACTGTTAGAAAGACCGCTGTTAATCGTCTCTTAACATTTCCTTAGACTGCTACTATTGAATGTTAAGTTACAGTGCAGACAATGTAAACTTATTGCTATGTTAAGTTGTTCTGTTAAATGTTTAGAAATGTTATGTTATAGTTTCAATAATGTTATTATGATTGATTATGTTAAACTTCGATTCATGTTAATTACTCGGCCTGTTAAAAACAAGATTATGTTATTGTTCAGTTTATGTAAGGTTTGTTTTTCGCTTATGTTATTCTCTAAAGCTTAACATAGTCTGCATCTTGGCAATTAACAGATTTAATTTTGGCAGGCCCTGTTGAAAAATTAGCTCGGGTCTATGAACTTATCAGTTTCAAGTGATTTAAATTTCTTCGTATTTTCTTTGCGTTTTCCATTGAATTTTACTGCTTGACTGCCGTTGTCTTTTCATGTTGGCTTAAAGCGTCTTAACGCGTCTCCTTTCCTTCAGTTGCAGTAAATGAATTAAAAAGTTTTCCACCGCAGGCCCCTCAGGCGCTCCCCAGCGCTTTCTTCGTATCTTCGAAAAGGGTTGGGGGCAGCTATTTTCTTGCATTTTTCATTTGATGTTTACTTGGTTCTCCCCCGCCTCTGGCTGTATTTTTTCCCGCCATTTTCATAAATCACACGCATTGCTGGCTGCCCATCGCGTGCACCTGAAAAAATATTTCCATTTCACTTGCGATTTCCACGCACGACCCGCCGCGCCGCCCCGCCCCTCCCCGTCCCTCTCTCCCCGGAAGTCAACCGATCGATCTTTCGTTGCAGAGCTTCAATTTGTTCCCCTCATGCCCTGTTGGCTTGGCTGCCGTTAGTTGGCCAATTCGCCCAATTTTTTGTTGTATTTTGCTTGATTTTTTTCCCCCGACAAGTCCACTTTGATTTGCTGTCAACAGTCACCACTAAATTGGCCACTGGGCAGAGTGCACACCGAGCAGACGACTCAGCAATTAATATGCCCAGAATGCGTAGAACCGACAAACGATAGCGGGGGAAGGTGAATGGGTCGCTGGCATTCCTCTCTCGGCTTGTTGAGTGCACTCAAACGGACGGGGACAGAGTTCTAATCGAAACTCGAGTGCAGTTGGACTGTCTTTCAGGTAGCTGGGATTCCGGATCCCAACAACGGGAGATTTTTTGGACGGCATGGAAAAAGCGTCAACAGATGGCGCCACTAACAACGCAACGTGGTCAATTTCGGGAATGGAAGGATGTCAAAAGTCAAAGAACCTCGGCAAACTTCTGACGCCCCTCAGGGGATGGATGGGTGGACGCCAAAAATGAAATTAAATCGACGCTTCTAATGGCCCAGCCCACTAAAAAATATGACAGCCACCCACCGTGTGTATGTGTGTGTGTGTGTGTGTGTGTGGGGAGAGGTGTGTATGCAAGGGTATGCGAACTTTTCGGGGCTAACTTTTCTTGCGTTGGAAACTTTCATGTTCGCATTTTGTTTCAAGTTCGCCCCTCCCAGCCCAACGGCTTCTCTCCCGCTCTGTCTGCCTGTCGGTCTCTTTGGTCAATCCCGTTAGGCTAACTGTCACCACAATTGCCAGGGCGTCCGGCCAACGGCCTGCGGGGAGTGGAAGCGGGAAGCTTTTTCATAATTTTAAACGACCGCTCGCCGTCCCCCAAGCCGCAGGGTAGCTTTGGGTCCTTCCATACACAAAATTTGCCCGCAAGTTTGCCGCTCCAAGGAGCGTCGGAAGGGGAAAATTATTGTTGCAAGTTAAACCGAAGTGCCCCCGCGCCACCCCCGCTCGGCAATATAAATAATAATTTTTAAACGAAACAGTTTGGTAGTCGTAGTTACCGTTAGCGCCCCCGCCCAGACCCACCGCCGGTTTGTCGACTTGACAAACTTAAGAGTCGAAAGTTGCCTCCAGAGACGACGACTGCAAGGCTGAAAGAATGGCGGGCGGGGCGGCCAGCATGCATCTGAATTAGCCTTCCTCCCGCCTCAGCTCTCCTCCCTCATGTGGGTGGGGGCTGTGGTCTGGGCAGCAACTTACTTGCCGAAAGTGCAAAAGCTGCAAGGCCAAGAGCATGCAAAGGAAGACAGCCAGGCCCGCCCACCCACCTCCTCATCACCTTATACCGTCGCCCTTTTGCCACCTCCTGCGGCCTTAACGAAGCCGGCAGTGGGGGCGGGGGAAGAGCACAAAAGCGAAAATAAATCAAACAACGTTGACGGCCAAAATACACGAAAACATCAGGAGTCGGGCTGCCCCCACAGTGCTGCTGAAAGTTATTTAAGACAAATTTAACGCGAGGCAGTGGCAAAAGGCGGGAAGACAAGGAAAAAATGTATATGTATATTTGGTCCCTTTCCAGCGGGCGCCACTGCTCCTTTGCCATCTTAGCATGTTTCCCATGAAAGGGCAAAGTGCACTCGCAATTTCTGGGTTCGCAATTCGGCTTCCAAGCGAAAGAAACCGAAGAAGTCGACAGAACAAAATCACCGCAAAAAGGGAGAAGAAATCAAAATGACGAGGGAGAGATACTCAAAAAAAAAACCAAGCACAGAAAAAGCGCGGAGCGGGGAAGCCGAGAAATCAGTCGCAAAAAAAGCATAGCATACTTTTGCGGGTCGCGCAATATTCTACAATATTTTTTTTTTTTTTTTATTATTAAGTGTAGAATCCCAACAGCATTAAGAATGTTCTTTAACAACACAGGGCTTTATTTTTAACTCAAACCAAATCTATATCTGCTTATGAGGATTTAATATAAATAACTTCCAATGGTCTTGGCAAGCCCTTGAAGTCTTGCAAGTCGGCTGCTGTTCCTCAGGAGTCCTTCGCTTAATCGGCTGTTGTGCATTCGAATCGTTTGGTAGGCTAACGAATTTCATACTTTTCTAAGAAAGCCTTCGATATTTTGCTATTATTTTAGTATCTCCCAAAATACGCAGTCCTAGTAAAATAAAAATGTCCATTGCGGCTTCATTTTCAATGCAATGCCATGACTTTTTGGTGGAACATCAGTGCGTAGGATTGATTCCGATCAAAACTACCTAAATAAATGGACAGAATAGATTGCAAAACTTTACCTGACATCTGTTCGGCCCTTGGACGGCTGGAAGAATCCTTTCCTGGCAAGTTGGGGCCCCCTGGCAGGACAGCCAACCTACGCCTACCAGGGCCCACGGCTTTTGCGCTTTTCCCCTTCAAAGTTCGGGGCGCATTTGCCCCGATATCAATTCGTTGCCCAAGCCCCGGGTAAGCCGGTTAATAGGACGGCTTTCCGTTCGCATTAACCCCACGAATCGAAACTCTTCCACTTCACTCGCTTGCCATTACAACTGCTGCCTGCCCTTCTCCCGGATTCGAATGTGAAGTGGCATCTCCGGCCCCGCCTCGTGGTGGGCCAACGCCAGGCTTTTTATTTTATATAAAAAAAGGAAGGAGAGGAGGAATTTTTCCATATCAAAAGTTTGACATGTAAATCATGCCCACCGGGGCCCATAAAGATGACGGATAACGGGGCGGGGACGGGGGAAGGACGACGGCAAAGTTGGTCGGTCGCAAATGCCAATAAAACCGCGACTCCGGGGATTCTAAGTGAATCCAACAATAAAATTATTCACACACATCTTGAAAGATTTTCGTGCTCAAGTTTCGCCATTTGAGTGACAGGAAACTGGCGCCAACCAACCAACCACTCGGCAGCCCATCCGGCCGACTCCGACAGCTCGACATGCTGACAGCCCATCTGTCGCCTGTTTGCATCTATCTAATTTGCACATCAGCAGCCTCCCCTGCCCCCACCGTCAGGATCCTGGGTAACTGGGCAGTAAAAAAGCTGTTGACGGGGGCATGAATTGTAATTTACATGCCCATGTCCGTTGGCCAGGGAAATTCAATAAATTTAGCCAACCACACGGACAGACAACCGCCCACTCCACGACAAGGAATCGCTACATTACCAACGACCACCTCCTGTCGTCCTGTCGGCCTTGTGGCCTCCGTATGGAAAAGTGGATCATATGGTTAGCAATAATTTTCTTCAATTTTTCTATATCCCCCAAGGAGCCTGTTTGCGTGTTTGTCTGTGACGACGGTGTGTATGTGTGTGGGGGGGAGGGGGAAGGATACTAAATTCTATTTGTATGACTCAACTTGACCATCTCATGGCATCGTCAGGCTGGCAGCAGCCACATCCGCACTTGTTTGTTAGCTTCAAGTGAAATATTTCCCATTTCTCTCTCTCGCTCGGTCTTCTTTTTTATCTGTTTTTTTTTTTTTTTTTTTGGTCTGTTGGTTGTGTGTGGATGATTGTGTCCGGTATTTGCATTCCTGGTTTGGGTTATTCGAACCGCAGAAAATTGAAAACGAGAAACCGAAAGAGAATACGGAAATCGTTTATGGAATTATTGTTTTTTATTGCGATAAAGAACACAAAAAAAGAATCCTCAATGAATTTGGGCTGTAATTTCCATTGTTCCTTAAGGGATCCACCAGGAAACATAAAAGTTGGATGGGTTTCTCTGCCTTGGATTCTTTTGGCAGACTTTCTTCATCTTTCCTTTAATCTAGTTTCTCCCTCGCTTGCCCTGAAAAGTAGACTATAAAAAACCGCAACTCCCCTTGCAATTTTCGGTTAGCTCATTAATTTTGGGCATATGAATCGAGGGAAACTGATTTATTCAAATGAGAATTATCTATTTGGACACCTCTGAGAATTTGCTTTGCCAACATTTCTGTCTATGTAGAGAGAATATTTTTGCGCGGAAATTATATTAAATTCCACAAAATAATTACGCAATTTGATGGCATTATTAGCAAATGGAAATAATGAGATTATAAGTGAGAGAAATATCAGTAGCACGGGCTAAGTTTTCCAACCGAGCTTATCGGTTTTTATAAGCAGCAAATTCAAAACTCATCAATTAAAGAAAAACTGAGATTTTCCAAAGACTCTTCGAATTTCCTGTGTCTTTCTCGCCGCTCCTGTTGCTTCCAAAAAGTATATTTTTTAGTCGACTGTTACGACTGTTTTGGCGCTTTTGTTTCTCGCCCCGAAGCGATCAATCGACCGACCGCAAATGCACATTTTCTGCTTTCATTTCATTGGCAAATTTTAGGCTTCGTTTTTTTTTCCTACCCTTCGTTTGCTCTCTGGGCGCCGTGGCGGCGGCGGGGCCAAGCAACTGAATGCATTGCAGGTGGTTGCCATGTACATATGCGTATGAATGTATGTACATCGGTATGTAGTTGGCGTTCCGCTGCTTCTTCCCCCCTTTTTTATTGCTGTTTGCCATTTGTCAGAAACTCATTTTGTAGTCACTGCCCCCGACGCACGCACTGGCGGCTGGCGGCGGGCTTTGTGTGTTAGGTGTGCCGCATTAGCGATGCCTGCGTCGGCGTTGACGACGACGTCGGCCGGAGCAGCGCCGCTTTGTTGTGGTTGACCCCACGAACTGGCCGGCGCAGAGGAGTTGGGTAAAAAAATTCTAATCATGTGAATGTGAGCAGGATGCGTGGGGGCGGGGCAGGGCGCAGTCAAAGCAGAGAAAGTCATTTGCTTTGGTCGGGGGGTCGCCTCATAATTGAGTGGGTTGGCTTGGGCGCGGGGGCGGTGTCAATATAAATTTCCAATAAAATTTCAATTGTTTTACGCGTATTTTTTTGAGGCACGCGTGTGTGTGAAACCACAATTGCAAAAAACACAATGATATAAATTGAAAATTTAATCGGATTTAAAACGAATTCCCGCACACACGCAACCCCCGCGCCCCTTGGGTTTTATTTATGTCGATTTCATGGATTTGATCTGCTTACAAGCAATTTTGCAATCTGTTGCTCAGATTTTTAACGCCCAACCGACTCACCCTCTGAGCTCCCGTCCGTCTAAGTCCTTAATTAATTTATATGCGCATAATCAATTAGACGAGCCAGGACAAGAAGGCGCGCAGGGCGCCAGGATACTTGGTGTCATAATGATTGAGTTGTTTTGTTGTTGTTTCTCCAGCTCTTCGCTAACTGAGCCAAAGACGGAGGGCAAGAGAAAGGGAGCGAAAGAAAAGGAAACACAAGGAAAGGAGTAGAAATTTGCTAATTTGTCCACATAAAGCTAAAAAAAGAACCCCAACAATTAAAGATTGAGAGAGGGAAGATGGGAGGATTGAAAGAGGGACGTCTCCGTTCTCTACACGGCCTTTCTATTTACTTACGATTATGATAAAGCAGAGAAATCAAAAGAGTTCCAGGTCAAAGAGTTTCGCAACTTTGTTGTTGTTGTAGTTATCCTTTCAATTGTTGTTGTTAGTCCACGTCGAGTTTGTGCATTTTTTAGTTTTGCCACAAATCCCTCTTCAAAAGTATGCACCACCTTTCGAGATATTTCATTTTGAAAAAAATCCCACAACTGATCCCCCAAATTGAAAAATTTCAAACTCAAATATCTCGAAAACCAAGCGAGCGAGGTCAAAGGTCAAATATGTTTTGGAAAGGTCAAGAGGTTAACTACAGTTTGCAACTATAAGAATTCGCCTAACTGTAGCCATTTGGCGGGAATCGATTATTGGCGATTACGGACGAAGGACATGAGCTACGCTTCCGCAAAGGACCTCATATGAAGAATAACGACGGGCAGCGTCTATAGAGACCATCTGTTTCAAAATCGGTCCAGCGAATCTCGAGATATTTCCATTTGAAAAATTTTCCAAAACGGACCCCCCAAATTTGCAAAAATTTCAAACTCGATTTTCTCGAAAACCAAGCGAGCAAGGCCAAAGGTCGAATATGTTTTGGAAAGGTCAAGAGGTTAACTACAGTAATCAACTATAAGAATTCGCCTATCTGTAGCCATTTTGCGGGAATCGATTATTGGCGATTACGGACGAAGGACATAAGATACGCATGCGGAAAGGACCTCATATGAAGAATAACGCTAAGCAGGACCTATAGAGTCCGTCCGATTTAAAATCGTTCTAGCGGTTCTCGAGATATTTCCATTTGAAAAATTTTCCAAAACGGACCCCCCAAATTTGCAAAAATTACAAACTCGATTTTCTCGAAAACCAAGCGAGCGAGGTCAAAGGTCAAATATGTTTTGGAAAGGTCAAGAGGTTAACTACAGTAATCAACTATAAGAAATCGCCTATCTGTAGCCATTTTGCGGGAATCGATTATTGGCGATTACGGACGAAGGACACAAGCTACGCTTCCGCAAAGGACCTCATATGAAGAATAACGACAAGCAGCGTCTATAGAGACCATCCGTTTTAGAATCGGTCGATTGGTTCTCGAGATATTTCCATTTAAAAAAAATAACAAAACTGACCCCCAAAATTTAACAAAATTTTTAGTCAATTTTTTTTAAATTCAATTCATTTTATTTGGTATTCAATATTATTAAGCTTAAGCTAACGTAAAGTAACATGTATTGGTGGAATCAAGAGTTCCCTAAGACTAAAATTATTTACAAATATTTACAGAACTAATGTGTTAGGATCATTTTCGGGTGGGCAGGTCGCTGGGATGGGTTCTTCTCAGGCGTCGAGGGGGTGTTGGACCGGCGCGTTGATTCGCCTATCAGCTTATCGGCTGCTGTGGTGGTTGAGTTGGTCCTCGATTAGAACCGCCTTGAGATCCCTCTTGATTACCCGGTTGGTAACTTGCCAGGGAAGCTCGGATGCACTCCTTGCAGCGTGCTCACATCGGCTGAATTAAAAGCCACAAAGGCTATTAAGGGGCAAGGTGTGTTCCCCGTATGCATTAATTAAATAAAAATAAAATAAGAAATTTGCAGATTAAATTAAAGATTGAGAGAGGGAAGATGGGAGAATTGAAAGAGGACATTATCCGTTCTCTTATCGGTATTTCTATTTACTTACGATTTTGATAAAGCAGAGAAATCAAAAGAGTTCCAGGTCAAAGAACCTTTCCCGGACACTGCAAGCAGATGGAAAGCTAAAGAGAACAGTCAAATGAAATACCCTAAAAGATCGTAAACATAACGAATTGGAAAGCGTGTGACGCCAAGAATTTTTTACCTTCAAGCTGAAACTTTTTGTAGCATACTTATTAGGGTAAAGGGGTCAAGCGGGCAAAAAGAGAAAACGAGACAACAACGATCCCAACATCTTGTGCTCGTTGTCGTTATTTTGCCAGCTGATCTTGCATAGAGATGATAAATAAGAATCCTGAACGCCCTTTTAATTGTTCTTCGTTTTGGTTGTTTTCTTTGCAGCAATTGAGCGACACGAGCGCCGAGAGCAACGGCAAAGGAGCCCGATTCCTGTTACCCAAGCGTAAAACAAAGAAATCGACACGCACAGCCAACGAACAAAAGAGTAAGAAACGCCGCGCGCCCATCAGCATCAGCAGCAGCGCGAAACGAGCAAGATGAAATTGAAAGTTAACGGTATCTCGACGGGCATTCATTTGTTGCTGTCGCTGATGCTGCCGCCGGCCGGTTCACCCCGCTTGCTATTGTTGTCGCTTTTTGTTATCAATTAATTGCAACTTTCCGGCTGACCGTCGACTTAACCTTTCCTTTCCATTTTCCTTTAGGTGCCGCCACAGCCTTGGGCGACGAATCGGCGTTGGGCCCGCCGCCCACCCAGCCCCACATTAAATGCGTTTTGGTCGGCGACGGGGCCGTGGGCAAGACCAATTTGATACTTTCATATCTAGAGAATCGCTTCAATCCAACGCATGTGCCGACCGCCTCGGATATTTATAACGGTGAGTACGCCAGCTCCTTGTACGAAGGGCGGCACGGAGCTGCCTGCTGCTCGCTTCGTTTTGGGCGCCAGCGGCCACAATGACTGCGCTTTTCAACAAGTTTAACGGTACTCACACCCACACTCGTACAGCAGCAAACGCACGGACGCACACACAGTCAGCACCTCTGAGTCGCGACGACGCCGCATCGATTAATGCGCGTTCTCGCCTGTTTGACGGCTGCTGCTGCTCAAGCAGCCCGTCGAGTACCGTTAACGCCACCGTTACTGCCGAACCCGTGCCCAGACCCTGGGCCGCCCGCTTGTCTGGCACGTACATGAATTTTTCATTTTGCTGAAAACCAATTTGTGAAATCTTTACTGAATTTCCGGGTAAAGGATGTGCGGGGGGGCAGCCAGCAGCCAGCAGTCGGCAGTCGGCAGACGGTAGACGGCAATCGCAGCCACGGAAGTGAACGTAAATGATGTTGCCTGATTGGCTGACTGGGCTGAGTAGGCGCTGTCTGGGCGCGCCGCGCTAACCGTTCCCGGCACCGCCCCACAATACAAGCCTCATTAGACTTTTACTGTTCTTGAAATTGTGCGGCTCGCCCTGCTCTGGCCGTCCGTCCGGTTGTCTGGGCTTTTTCCGACTCACCGCCGCCTCCAGCAATCACACATGCAGTTGATTCAAGAAAAATTTTAATGAGCAGAAAATAGAATTTTTGTTAAGACTCACCGACGCCACTTCCCTAAGCGGATAGCTCCTTGCGGTCGTCAAATGCCAGCCACGTGAGGGCAATGGAATTTCAAAAGACACCGTTAGATCCGTGGAAGTTAAGGAAGCCAGCAAACCCACAACACCAAAGATCCAGAAATTACTCCTCTGCCTTGCACAGTACTCAAAAAATCCAATAATTCCTCATTGTTACCCTTATACTCTGAGGTGGGTTGAAGATTTAAAGCTGATTTCCTTTCCGGGAGCCTACATGAGATAAGAGAAATGAAGATTAAAAATGTTGCCATTGACTTCTATTATAGGAATTCTATAAGGCTTAAAAGTGAACAAGACACTCTTATACTTGGCCTTGTTACTCTTATACGAAAGGGGTAATTAGAAAATTTCCTGGAAAAGAATTTATTCATTAGTTTTTATTATGTTTCCATTTTGAGCTTATAGATCAAAGATATATATAGACAGATAATTCTTTAAGGAAGAACCTTCCTTCAACCGCAGTCTCCTCTTTTCTTCTATTTTACAATATACAACTTTAATCAGTAATCTTTTTACCGATTACGCAGGCAATTAATCTAAATAAGAGATCAATAATTTAGGGCCTAAACAAAGTACGGAACTTTCTTTAACCACTTTGCTCTTCAGGAATCTTTTTAACCTTTGAACAGACAGTGGACCCAAATGCAACGAAGAATGCTCAAAAATTTCGACTGTTTCTTACTCAACAGCTTCTGCATGATTCAAACTCCTTCCTGATCAGATATCCGTATTCCTGTTGGGTGGGAAGGCGTTTCGAAATTCTTTGCTTTGCATCACAACAGGGGAAAGCACATTCGAGGGCCCTTGAGTGTCAAAGTGAATTGCTTTTCACGCCCTTGCTCACTGTCAATGGGATTAGGCATTGTCTGGGTTAGCGAAAACATACGCCCGGATAATTATAGGCCGACTAACCGAGCGAATTCCGAGCCGAGAATGGGAACCGGCGAACCGTGTGTGGGCGACACTTTCATTCATATTTACGCACCGGCAGAGGGCGAGGAAACTGCACTTAAATTGCTTTGTTTCCTTTGTAAAGGCCGAAGAAAGCGGCTGTTGCCAAAGCGCCAGCCCAGACTTTATCTCATCTAATTTGGCGTAAGGTCGCCCACAGCCCACAAACCCACAGACAAAGGCGAATTGTGATATGCCCATTCGGATGGATGACTTACGGTTCGGGGGTCTTTTGAGGCAATCGGTGGAGATGTTGGCAGTCTTTATTCCCATTGTAATTAACAGACAAGTTTCCTCTTTTGGGCCGGGCCAAAATCAGCTGCCTTCCCCGCTGGCATTCAGGCGGTCGAATGGATGTTAGGCGGCCATGGCACCGAGCGCCCTTTCAAAGCGGCTGGGGAAGGACACGCTCGGTGAAAAGCGTTTTGTGGCAGCCGCAGGCTTCATGTATTCATGCAATTTATATGCTACACAAATTAAATTCACATTGCATGAGCCAGCGACCTTCAGCGTAGAATTCAGCAAACCTCCACCGCTCCACTTCGCTCTGATCCGTTCGGTTTGGTTTGGTTTGGTTTTGTTTGCCTTCTGGCTGCTGCTGGCGTATTGCAAGCGGATGATTAAAAGCGAAAACGAGCCCCATCGTCGGCGTGCAACTTTATTTACGCAATGCAAACACAGAATACCCCCAGCCACCCAGATAAGGACAAACCGCCCGCCACCGTGCTCCTTCCGCCAGCAGGCAACGCTCTTGAAATAAACACGCACTCATTTCACCTACGGCCAGTTGCATTTTAAAACCAGTCCAGATTATCTTTCATATACAGAGTGTCTGGGGGAGAAATTATCCTTTCGCCAGCATCAACTGGTCGGGGGCGTTTAGCATCCGCTAATCAAGGTGTGGATTTCTATGGGAAACTGAAGCGATTTGTTGAGTTCTTCGCTTTCACTGCAGAGACCAAGCGAGAAAGGCTGAGCAATATCCTTTGATGTCCAAGGCTCTGTGGCACCTTTTTCTGCATGGAGCAGCAGGTCAAGCTCAGCAGCAGCCTGCATTTTTTTGTGTCCTGAAATGACTTTTGCTCTTCACTGAAAAAACACGCATTGTCCTCACCGCTGGTTGGGTCTTTGATGCCACAGCACATTAATGAAGAGAGTCTGTGTGTCTTATCGGTTTGCATGGGGTACGGAAAACAGCAGCTCCCTTTTTTGTGCTGCTACCTTAACGAATATTGTGTGAAAGAGTTTCAGTTAAAGATACCAAACTGATTGCCAGATTCTTTCGGCTGTTTCAACATAAACTTTTAGCCGCCTTACCATTTGATTTTCGAATTATTAAAGCTGAAAGATTTTTAAAAATAAAAAGACTGCTGCTGAGAATTGAGGCAAGCTTTCTAGAATGAGAAAAATACTCAGGTTTAAATCCACTTTCCTTAAGAATTTGTTTGTGGGGATTGTGCGGCAAATCAAATTAAAAATGCCAAGCCAATTTTAGATTCTTGACATCTTAGACTCTTAACTTTAAAAAAGGAGTCAGAACTGCCCGTAAAATTGAGCTGAAGGCCTCAGACAGTCTTTCTGGAATTCCTTTTACCTTATCTCGATTTTTTATGTTAGCTCCTTGAAAGCATTGCTCTCCTTTCCCTGCCTTAAAGGCTTGAATTGTAGTGTCCTTCAAAAAAGCGAAGCCTTCGTTCTCACACCTTCGGCCTGTCCATCAATTTGTGCATTTTTTTCCTGCCTGCATAAAGGATTTTTACACTCTCACTGCGAGGAGGCTACAGGCCTGGCGGGTGGCAGGGTTCCGAGTGATTTAAATTAAATTCCGTTAGCAATTCAATAAAACTCACTCACCCGCACACACATGCAGACGCGGCCTGCCAAAGGCCAACCAGCGGGAAGGACACGGGGCGAGGGCAGTGACAGGTCAGCCGTGTAGGCCAATCGCTGCAATCGCTGACAATCCTGGCAGTCGCGGCGTTAAGCAGCGATTGACTCATTAGCCAATAAACAAAATAATTAATTCAATTAAAGCATCGATGACGCCGCGTTGACGTTGCGACTCAGTTTTCATTTATTTTGTGTCCTTTTTTTTTGTGGAATTGCAGCCGACGTGATGGTGAACGACAGCCCCGTCCACTTGACACTCTGTGATACCGCCGGCCAGGACACTTTGGATCCGCTACGCGAGCTCTGCTACCCGGACAGCGATGTGTTTTTGCTGTGTTTTTCTGTGATGAAACCGGAAACGTTTCAAGCCATCAAAACCAAATGGGTACCGAAATTCGCGAAGACCAGGGCTGCGTTGATTCTGGTGGGGACCCAAGCGGATTTACGCCTTGATTCGCGGATGCTCAACAAATTGCAGGTGAGGAGGAGGAATTCGCGGCGCCACCACCCACTAAATATTTATGAATTTCGTATTTGATTTCATGTGCGCCTGCCGGCAATTTTCTTTTCGCTAACAACGACGCTCTCCTTTCCGGCAGACAAATGGCGAGAAGGCAATTTCATATGCAGATGCCTGGGACCTGGCAACCACAATTGGTGCCAAATACATTGAGACCTCGTCAGTTACCCAGGTACGTTTGGCATTCCATTAATTAAGCCGTCGTTGGGAGCACCCGAAACTAAAGCTGCTCTTTCGCTTTCTTCTGTTTGCAGGACAAAATCAAGGAGGTTTTCGACACCGCCATCTGGGAGGGCTTGGTGCCCACAACTTTGCCGCCCACGCCCTCGTTTTGGCGCAAACTCTTCTGTCTGGCCTAAAAGAGCAGCCAGCGCAGCTTCATGCATCCCTCCACACACACACACACACACAACATACCCCCAAGGACTGATCTGCCCGTGGAAGTGTCGCCTTTTTTTGATCGCCACTGGAAACGGGAAATGTTTTCTCTTTTTTTTTTTGACTAGCTATTAAAATCTATTTGTAGAGTGTCCGGGCGATCGGGCGCACCTTTGCATCCATAAATGTACGACTAAATTGACGTCATTCCATCCATTTACCATTTAATCATTAAGCTACCCATAAGCGAATATACAAATCTATATACATCCAAATTGACGTTGTGTTTTTTAATGACTTCCCTGTCAGACCGCCCAGCCCCCCCATTTTCCATTGTAAACTGAACTGCGGGTTCACCGATGCCATTAGAAAGTGCGCCAGGCGGAAGGAAATGGCGAGACCGTCAAATTTCAAATGCTCTGACAACACCAACAACTGCGGCAGCAGCACCGGCAGCGGTCTCGAGTGTAAATACACTCACTGCTCTTAACCACACGCACTTACACACACCCACACACACACACAGTCGCAGACGCTTTCACACGCACACCTTTGCAGGCAGACACGTCACCAACAAACATAACCAAACGAAGTGTTAAGCTGAACTTGTCAAGTCTTTCACTGCCGCGCTGCAGTCACAAACAAAAGGGCATATGCGATGGCGAGAGAGCCTTATTCATAGAGAGCCCTGGAAATGCTTACAACTTCCTGACAATTTCTTGCTTGAGGGTATTAAGTCAGCCGGTTTGTTTGTTGGCTGCGAACAGACAACTCCATTTGACAAGAAGGCAGTCGCGCCGCGCCGAGTGCATTGCTGGCTTTTCGTGTGGGTGCTGTGATTGCAGAACCGCAGAAGGAGCTGCCGCCGCAACAACAGCAATGCAGGAAAAATAGGAATGTTAATGCCTCGCAAGCAGTTAGCAAAGAAGCAGAAGAACAACAACACCGACAGCTCGACTGACATTCGGCAGACAAGTGCATGGCAAATGTTTTCTTAGTGTTGTTCGGAAAGGCGGCGCAGACGTGCCCAGCACACAGCCTCGGAGCCGCCTCTCCGAATCCTGCAGGCTTACAAGTCCCTGGAACGGTGGCCTGGCACGAGTGCTGTTACCGTCTCGCGTGACGATGACTCGCCAAGTCAGCCTAGGAAAGCAGCTTTTCGGCGGATTGATGGCTGGCTGTGATTGAAGAGGTCGTTGCCAACCAGGAAGTCGGACAAAGCTGATTAACTGAAGTCCAAAAGCCAAATATCGGGCCCTGCGGTGCACCAATTTTCTACCCATTAAACGGCCTTTAAACATAAAATGAATCTGTTTTGTCTTTGTCATTGAAATTTCTGCTATTTAGTTACTTTGATTGGCTTTTTTGGGGGACTTATTCTCTGGCTTTGTGGGCATTCAAACTCCATACGCTTCGTAGGTAAATGCAAGTTCAATCGACTTTCCATTTATTTACAAATTTGTAAACTTTTGTAGAAATTTGCATGGCAATTGAACCCAATTTCTCGTAAGAAAACAAGAAAATCTTAAAAAATAATAAACCCCAAGCAAGAATATCGACAAATGCCCAACAAACCACCTGCAAAAGTCTTTTACCGTCTTTCCTATTGACGTTTAATTCGATTATGTTATGAAAACAGTTTAATGCCAGCCTTGGCCAAAGTTTTCCCGACGATTCGAAAATGATGCGCACAAAATAATTGCCTACTTTTTGGGGACCACAATACGCAGCAGCGGCCGCAATTTCAGGGCGCTTAATTTCGAGTTTCTTTTTTTGATTTAATCATGCCAATAACTCGTAATGGCCAAGCTACAGCCAAAAGGCAGTAGGTTATTGGCAGCCGTGGCTGACCGAAAGGGGAGGCCCGGCCGCAAAATGCTGCCTTGTCAAGTTGCCAAAGGCTGTTGAGATACTCAAGTTGCACTTCTAATTAAGAGACAGCTCGTCCTGCACATTGGATAGCTTCTCATGTTTAAATTAAATGAGCTTCGTTAGTCAATAAGGCAATATGGCCATCCCAAAACCGACAGCAAAGGTAATTTCCTCATTGGCTACTCGACTTGTTCCCTTATCATATTCAGGAACTTGTTATTAGCTCCCTTGTGTGAAAAATGCCCTTTTGAAAGTTGTACTTTGCCAAATGAAATGCGTCAAGAAAACGCCCCGAAAATATCCCCATGCACTTTCGATTTGGCCATGCATTCAGAATGCCAAAACGGCCATTCATTCATTCAGCCACAACCGAAGCATTTAAGTATCAAAGGATGAGGACCTGCTGGGCGACCTGCTGTTGCGAAATTGATTCCTGACGCAGCACAAAGAAAAATTGTAAAGAAAAAAACCGAAACGGAATGTGGCGTCAAATGAAAAACGCCCAAAAATCAAATCAAGTTAATAATGAAAAGGCCACCCGCCCCCCACACAGGCAAGCGTATTATTGGTTCTATTTACCCGCCGCCCAAGAAAGAAATACGCGACGCGGCTCTTTATGTGGGTCATTCGAAGGACCGTCGTGTCGACGCTCAATGAACGGGGAGTGTAATTTACTCAGAAATAAATACGCCGCCGAAGGGCTGAGCGCCGGCGGCCGCCAAGGGGCAGCGGCGTGTCAAAACCCTTGATTGCGGTGACGGTCGCTCATTGTCCGCACCGCCGCCCCACCCCCTCCCCGCTGGCCTACTGATACTTGGATCAAATCATGGCATCATCAACAAAATTATCGCTTTGCCAAACACTCGTGCCAGTATAGGCGGCCCGCTCGCTCAGATGAGCAGGGCAGCCGGAGGACGTGGGAATGGTTGACGGCGTCGATGGGCTAGGCAGTCGCCGCCACAGATACACTCGCCATTCCGGAGCGTATAAACCAAACGTGCTTGAAATGTGAATTACTGGCGCTCACACGCACACGGAGGCACACACGAAGGCACTCTTTTGGGGTACTTTGTGTACTTGAAGTGGCGGACCGGTTGAGAGGCCCCTTCGACTCATAACTTTAACTATTTTACACGAGCGAGCAAACAGTTGCTTCTGCTTAACTTTTCACCGATTTTTCCTGCGCACAGACTTCGCCTATCATCCACCCTCTCCACCGGACTCGCTGTCTCTTTCCCGCTCTCCCTGTGTGTGATTTTATATTTCCTGCGAGGGCTGGCTAATAAAAAACAAGGCAGGGGCATTAAAAGTGCCAATCACAAAGGAAGGAACTGGCAGTTCAATAAAAGATCCAATTCCCATTTATCGAAGAGGTTCCTAACTTATAATAAGTAACCAAAAGATGAAGTTCTTAAGGACAGGAATTGTCTAGGGGGTTCACTCAACGCTAGACACTTGCGGAGATGTTGAGAAATCCTGTATGACCTGCTGTAGAAGTTGCTGAGCCAATCCTCTTCTTTTTCAATTCCTCATTAAAGTTAGAGAGCAAGATCCGCTCTATTGATCTGCGTTGTATCTTGTGGAGATGGTGAATCACTCTACAGTTTCTGTCAATCCTTCTTAAATCTTTAAACTCAGCGAGGGATGGCGAGATACTCCAAAGCTTTTTTAGGAACTGTGGTAGAGGCTGATGAGGCAAAATCTTATGAGCCTCTCCGCAAAATCCCTTCCCATTTATCTTCGTTAAGCTTTCACAGTTTCAAAATCAACAAGCGCACAAAAAATACACACATCGCGAACCTGTGACTTTAATCATCTTTCTAGCAAGCTAAATAAAATTCTATCCGTCTGAAATCCCCAAAACTAAAGATCTTCAGAACAAAACTGATTTGGAGGAATGTATTCAAGTCAGATACTTGCGGGGATGGTCAGCAACTCTAGATATAAGAGATATTAGAGGAAGCGATCCACTTGCTTGTAAATCATTTCTTCAGCTAATTATTAGATGAAAGAGCAAGATTTGCTAAATTAATCCTCTTCCATCTTTCCTTTTAAAGGTCAAAGTGGTCAGGTAAACGAATTGGCTAAGCAAAAAAGGAAACAACGAACTTTCAACTAGGAGAAGTAATTTTTTAGCCAGTTATATAAATTCCTAACCATCACACTTCTAATCAAATCACAGCCAAATCAAAAGACTTAGAAAGCCTGGCTTAGTTGGTTGTTGATCCCGAAGCAGGACAGTCGACCGCAGACGGGACATATCTTGGCTTTGTTAGCGGCTCTTTAAAATTATTGGGCAGCCCTCGCTTGCGTGTCGAGTTTTTCTTACTGACGGCAGAAGTACTTCACCGTTCGGGATACCCAGAGTCGGTGGTATTTTTTAGCTAATTAACAGGCCGGCAGTGAGAATAGAAACGAACACACATACGCCCAAGCATTCCGGAGCCGAATTGGGCCGGGCGTAGACTGAAAGGAAGCCATGGAAACAAAGTTTTCGACACTCAACCACTTTCCGCCTTTCTAAACAGTGAGTTTTATGTTTTTGCACCCGCACACACCCGCCCAACTGAGAGCGACACACATGCCGAGCGATGGAGAAAGCAAAGATTTAATTTTATCTAAATGATGAAATCCGCACGGCCGCATAAACACTCCGAGCGGCCCGAGAGGCAAGCACAGGCAGTGGCGTCGTCATGACCCCGCAGGCAGCCTGCCGAATCCCTTGGGACTAATTGCAATTACAAGAATTATGATTTACCCACTCGCCGCTTCCCCAGGAAATTGAGCAATTACATCCTCGCTTAGGCGGCCACCGGCGGCTGGGATTGGCGTCTGATCCGACCACCAAATGCCCTACAGCAGCCTTAAAATTATTCGTAAAACAGCTCGAAGGTCGTGTAACCATCGGGGTAGGCCCCAATCCTCAGAATGTCGCCCACATGGAGACTGCCGTAGCCTCCGTTCTCCACCACATGGCAGCCGTTGATGGTCACCGCCTCCAGCGACAGATTCGAGCAGATCACCTCGAAGTCCTGGATGTGGAGAAGCACATGCAGCTCGGCCACATACGGATGGTTGAGGACGAGATCACTAGACGGGTCGCTGCCCAAGATCCAGGCTCCCTCCTCCAGTTCGATGATCACTTCGTCTCCGCGCAGAGACCACTGGGGATCGGCCGGCGCGGAATTGTAGCCCTCATCCGCTGAAGACGAGCTCACAACTGACGAATCATCATCGCTGGACGTGGAGCTGAAGTCAGGACTCCCTGGTCGCGCCATTCTCGAGTCAGAATGGCGACTAACTTGGACTTATTCCACTGCCGGGCTTTACGGTTGTCTTTGGGGCTCATCCCCCCACCAACTCATCTTTAATTGATCAGCCGCCAACAGCTGTTCTTGGCTAGACTCTCCCCGAAAGTCTGACTGCCGAGCGTATTTTTTTGATCGGCAACAAATGACTTCCCGAGCCTAAAATTCTTTTAACAGCGACATAATTTGTGGTAGCCTGGAATCCGCGGGTTGGTGCGTAGAAAACTTTGAAGGGCGAAATGACTTTTCAATTTAACGACGCTTAATTGAAATTGAAAAACAGCTGCAGATGAAGCAAGCTGAAGGGAATCCTTTGGAGTTGCTAATTTTGAAAACACTTGAGTGATTAAATTAAGTTCCGCTTTTTGTTGGGAAAATTATATAAAATCCTTAAAACACTTTGAAAAGTCTGAAGTCTTATAAAGATTGCAATGGTGCTAGGACGGTCGACTGCGGATAAAGACGTTAGAAGAACAGCAGATCCTCATCACACAGCTAAAGGACTAAGAAGTTAAATTATTGTAAAGACTTCCCGATTAAAATACAGAGAAGGGATCGAATGCAAACTGAACAAATCTTCAAAGCCTTTTAAAAAAACCACGAGAGAGCTTTGTTATTCTGTTCCCAGCGTTCATTAGACAGTGCAGAATTTCATTTAACCTAATAAAATAAAGTATAAGTACCTCAATGCCAGTCCGTTAAGCTTTTTGGTGCCACAATTTTATCAATTAATCCACTTAAAGTTTGTTCCCAAAAACAAGACAGGAGATGAATGCCAGAATATCAGAACTTTGGGTTCAATGAGGCTGCAGACAAGCTCCTTTGAACTGGAATAGCAGAAATGATCGTTAGTCGTGAGGCAAATTCTAGGACAGAGCGAATTAAAGACTGATTGAGATGAGTACAAGGCACCAAGCTTAAAATAATTCTAATCTTCCCTTACTAGTTTCAATTTAGCTAAGCTCAGAGCTCTGATAAATATGGGAAGAAGCCTAAAGGCTTCTCACCGGACCTGTATCCGGGCATTGTAGGCCTTCGCGGATACCAGGAATGATGTGGCGAACTGGGCCGAGAGTATTGGTAAACAAGAACACAAATAGGCCGCTGATGTTCTCCTATATTAAAACATAAAAAAGGCGCTAAAGAGAATTCCTCAGGCATTCCAAAGCCCTGCCCTTGCCAAAGGTACGAGCTGTCTCCTAGGAAAAGCACCTGATTGAAAATTGATGGATCTACGAACTCTCTCGTCTCATTCGGATCCCAGCCAGGCCATCATTCCTTCAGCTTGGCATTTTCAAAAACCCTACAACTAAATGCACTTTGAGCAAATATTCCCCACTCATCCACAGCTGCATAGCATTTTAATGCACATCTAAAAGGCATCTAAAAATATGGCAAAAATGTATTTTGAATATGAATGGCGAGAGAGCGCGGATTCTCGTGGAAGCCGAAATTGTTTGGCTGTCCCGAGGGCCCTGAATAGGATTACCCGAAAGCCTGGGTAAATATCACATTATAGTATTTATTTCAATATTTTTAGAAGCTTTGGGCGCCGGAAAATAAACTGACTTCTCTCGCGTATTCACAGATTTTTTTTGCGCAATTTGTTGTATATTAAATACATTTTTATTCAGAAGCAGGAAAGTTCGAGTTGGCCAGCTGAAAAAATTAACTGAATATATTTGAATACATTTTCCCAAAAATTGAGAGGAAAAGGCGAAAATTAAAACAAAGCACAGCGGCGTATTCTTAAATTATCGAACAACTCGCAGCAGCTAAAGGATGTGGAAATTACAAGGGAAGCAGTCGCAATTACCAATTTCCCTAATTTGCCTAATTTCTCTCCACTCTCTCCATGGCCCTGGCTAATGGTTAGCCCAAACATTATTTTAAATTAGTCCACGCATTCGAGTGCGCGAGTGTAAATGCGAAGGGCAAGGATTCCAAACGAGGATAGTCGCAAAAACTGGCGACCTTAAAAGTGGAAAATGGGAAAACTGAAAAGGAATATTCTAAATACCCGTAAACGAAGGCTTTATTGGCCGTATTGAAATCGAAATTCCCAGCCAGGATTTTCTCCCTCTAACTTAAGCTGTTTGTGCCCAAACTCACCTCCAATTAATCCCACTTTCGGCTCATGTGAAAAGGTAGACTGCCCCGATTGTGAGCTTGGCAGAAGGTTAGATAATTGGGAAACTGCCCTCCGCCCGCTGCAGTGACTGGAAAGCCGAGTTTTTCTTGCCCTGGGCGAAAAACTAGAAAAGCTGGAATCGCATTCGTTCGGGGGTCAAATTTAAATTACTGCACTGAATGCCCATAATTCGGGCTGTTTAAAGGGGAAGGGGTAAAAAAAACGTATTCGATTTTGGCGGGGGACGGCAGCGTCAGGGAAATAAATTCAAATTCGTTGTTTGTGCAATTTTCAACGCACTTATACATTTTTTCCAAAATGGAGTGAATAAATCAGCATAAATTTCCACTGCACGACCCGCAACCATCGAGGGCGGCCGTGTGGGAGAGTGACAAGTGCACGGGTCTTAATGGTCCTTTTTTTAGAGCCGCCTGTTTACAGTTGTCGGTTTTTAATGGTTGACCCGCAAAAAAAAAAAAACCGGCCCCCGCGTCCATCGGCAATCGGCAAAAAGTCCATCTGCCCAACGACCCAGTTCCCAGGCGGGCACTAAGAACAAATTTCAATTCATCCACTAGAAAGCGACCTCACACACACAAACACACACTGGCCATCGACTGGCGGCGGCGGGTCGCCGACTTGCATATTGAAAAAGTTATGACCGTCGCCGGAAATTAAACGGAAGCTACCAGTAAGCAGCCCCTCCCCCCGCCGCCCAACGCCCATCACCCATCGCAATCGCAGTCAAAGCGACAGACTGATGGCCAACTGGATGCCATATTGGCGGCATCTGTTTAGCCGGCTTATCGTTGCCAAAATTGCCCGTGATTGACTCACACAAGTTTATTTGATTTCCCAAAAAGCCAACTGCGAATTCCAACGACCTTGGATTGCCCACGACGCATTCCAGCCCACCGGCTGGCTTTAAAAACCTACCCGCCCAGTCTAAGGGATCACAGTCATCCCACAGCCGACAAGCCACAACCAACCCGGCAGCATGGAGGATCAAAAACACCGAATGCTCTACCAGTCCCAGGACCAGGCTGACTGCTCTTCCAGCCTCGCCAGCGTGGGCGCTCCGCCGACCTACGAAGCCTCGCTGGCCATGGAGGCGCCCCTGGAGCCGTTCAGTCGCGGATTCCGCTCGTTGCGCTCGCCACAGCATCCCGGGATGGCCATACGGTGGCACCAGCCGCTGGCCGAGCCAATGCAGGAGGTGGTGACCGTCCAGGCCTTAATCCAGCCGGCCAGGGCTGTGGCCATGCAGCCGCTGGGCCAATTGTCCTACGGGCGCATTCCGATGCCGAAAGTTCGCAGTAAGCAGGCCGAGTTTTTGCATACTGCATTCCGAGATTCACGGGTCGCTTTCGGCAGACTTTTTTACGCTGATCCCGCAGCCAAAGCTGGGACCAAGGTCGTGTGCTCTGGTGTGCCCGGCCTGCGGTCGCCATGGCCAGACTCGCACCAAAAAGACTCCCAATGCCAACACCCATTCGTGGGCAGTTTGGCTCTGTGCCTTCGGGTGAGTAGGCCTCTGAATTGCCAAGATCTACTGAATGCCTTCAGCCAGGGTCCTTGGGCAGGTGGTGCTGCTGCTCCTGTGTGTGGCCGTATTTGCTGGGCTGTTGCCTCACCACCAACCACTATTGTTCGGCATGTAACACCTTCCTGGGCGCCCACTATCCCAAGTGAGTGGCTGCTGGGCACAGCTGTTCGAAATTGTTGTCCTCTCAAAAATATATTAGTAATCCTGCGTTGCTGGTTTTGAATATTCTTGCTTTCGGTTTCCTTTGGAATTCAAAGCAACGCTAGAAATTCTGATTTACTGGCTTTTTTAGAACGATGATATTTTGGTTCAATCATCGCAGTTAATTTTAAATTCAATTTGGAATAAAAGAAATCAAAAAAACCCTAAGAATTATTTAATACAAAATCAGAATCTCGGGCTGGGTTAAGGCTCGAAAGACAGAGAGTTGTAGTCCGAATTCAAAGGAAACGTCTCTGCTGAGATAGGAAATTTGTTGCTTTAGACAATGAACTGTTGATTTTTAATATAAATTTAAGAAAATGTAAATAATTTTAAAGAACCAACCGAGAAACCTTAGAATGCATGTGACGGCAAATTATATTCCTTGCAATTCTCAAGAAGAGAATAAATGATAATTTGATCTGATCAGTGTGGCCGCGAAGAAAACCTTAAATTGATGTAGAAATCAAGGTAAATTGGAAGGGAAGTAAAGAATAGAGACCCAAAGAATTAAAGCCCGATTCATTTACTAAAGAATGATTTAAAACAAGGAGTTCCAAGGGCTTCCAAATAGGAAAGCAAATGTAGTCTAGCCCAATCTTCAATCTTTCTTCTACCGTTGCCTTTTACAAGGTGCATCACGTATTCTGGCAAATCAGAAAAGCCACCAAAATCATCTAAGGGCTGCGAAAGACAGAAGGCAGCCAAGCAAACAAGAAAAACTGCAACAAATTTCCATTTTTTGGTCTTTCATGCCGATTAGCATCTAAATAAATGAGTTCAACTTATACCCACTTAAAGGAGTTCAGAGAACATTTTACCTTTTCTATCTGACTGCAGGAAAATCTATTTTTGTCCCACTTCCTTCAACAGATTTAGTTAAACCAATTTAACCCACAGATCCCGTTTTCCATATTATCTGATTTTCCTGTTCCTCTTTGAATAGCTTAAATTCAATAACGTCGATCGGTTGATGGGCATTGCATTTGCAGTTTTATGAAAATAACAATAATATCGGAATATACTTGATATCTAATTGCTTACTTATTTGCGGGACCACTCGAAATAACAACAGCAACCAGAACAAGGCCATGTCGACCATCGCATCTACGTGCCGCCAACCTGATGCCGTCGATGAGCGTAACCACGACATCGACACCGAGCATCGAGGAGCGTTGGCTTTGGGGCTTCCAATTAAGGCATTACAAAAATTCAATTAACATTTTTATGGGTCAGGTAATGGGCCTGGTTTGTGTTGGCTGCCATGGTGGGCGGGAAGGGTTTGCCTGGCTTCGGCTTCGGTTTCAGTTTCGCTAACGGGAACAACAACAATCGCTAATTACGTTTGACACAATTATGTGGATCATAACTTTTATTTTTTTACTGCCCAATCTGATGAAGTTTTTCCCCAACACCGCACACTCACCGACAAACTAATAAAGTCGCCAAAAAAGATAAATAGTTGGGGAATTTCCAGATCTGTGGAATGCGAATGTGTGTGTAAGGATTTGAATGGTCTGACTTCCTTAAACAAACTTTTGGTTGGTCTTAGGAAGCCACCTTAAGACTCTAAAGACCCTCCGAGCATTGGCTGTCTGTTGAACTCGCATTCTCAAAGAGAAAGCACAGCGATGGGCGAACTACATCAGATCCTATTTCCCAAAATTTACCGGACATTTCTTCACCGAGCTATCATTTAATTCGAGCCATGGCACTGGGCTAAGGCGATATTTTAAAAAGCCCAAAAATTAAATCGATTACTTAATCGGATCTAAGGAAAAAGAAGTCTTTCGACGCGGTCTCCGTGTTTGCCAAGGAGAAAGCAAACGATGGACAACACTTTGAAAAATGCTTCTGTTATGAAGCTTCTACTCCCTCAGAGCCATACAAGTGTATAATGAATGAGTTATAATAAATGGAAAGATAGATGGATGGCCACGCAAACTTTATCAGCTTTTTGAAATGAGCGATGTGCCGCGCATAAAATAGAAACTCAATCATTGGAATAAAGGCACCAAATACTTAATACAAATTAACTTAATACAAATTACTATTAAAATCCATAAAGATGTAAGGAAGAACGAATTTGAAACTACTTGTAAGTCGGCGAAGCTCAGTTGAATGTGCAGGCGGTGAAAGCCTTTTTAGGAAAGAAAAGCCAGAAGAGTCCCTGCACCGCCATGAAAACCTGGAATTGGCAGAGGCTATGCAGCAAAGAACCAAAAGTCATCGCTAGAAAACAACCTCCAGCTTGAAAAGTTGGAATTATTTGAATAGTAATGAAAAATTTATACTCTTAATTGATTAACCGATCAGCTTTCGGATTGGATAAGCAAAGATTGTTGATGCAATGGGAAAAGAAAGCCCACACGATTACTAGAACGACAAATCCAAACAAATTCCAATAAAACGTAGATAAGATTAAAAACAGAGAGATTCGAATCTTAAAACCGAAATAAAAGAAACCGAATTGATTAATTGTCACAGTGCTCAGCTGTTTAGCTTCTTCCCAAGTCTAAAACTCCATCAGGCTTCCACTGGCATCTAGAAACTGGGTCTCGATCAATCTCCGCACACCACTAAATATCCCCAAGACTTATGGTTCCAAATAAACTCAATCCTAAATTTTCAAACGTTGGCAGGACTGCTGAGTACTTGGGCACTTCTTATCTTTGCTAAAAAACTTTAAAATCTCCGGCAACTTCGACTTGCCCTGCACACCTAGATCTTTTTCCATTTCTAAAACACTGCGAGCCCAAAATGCCTGATTTGCCCACAGCTTCTATAATTATTGAGTTCTTTAAGAATGCATTTCATGGGGCAAAATCACGCCTGGGTTATCGAGAGGGAGAGCCTAAATGTGCTTGCTGCCAGACAGTTGATAAGACCCCGCAGCTTTTTTGGTCACCTGGGCGGTGACAGCGACAAGGACAACGACAGCGGTGACGGTGGCGGCTGAGGAATTTACAATTTCGCTGGCAAATCGCTTGTGTAGACGAATTAAGGGAATTCTCCGAGTGCCTGCCTGCCAGTCCCATTCTTAGCGCCACAGACTTGAAGTCAAATCGATTGGAAATGTGCCGCCAATTGACAATTCCGATTGATGAATTGCTCCATCAACAAAACCTGATGCCCACATATTTGTCCCGGCCAGCGCCGACAATCGAAGCCACCATAAATAGACCCACCACCATTCATTGTTGCCGGTCAACTGCACATGATCCTGGGCGCTTCGTTTCTGCATATTCACGTCGATTTTAATCGCCCCAAACGTCCGGCCCAGCGACTACATTTTGGAGCCCATGTAGTCGCTGTCACTGCCGTCAAAAGGATACTGGGACTCGCTCGACGGTCGACGGTCGACGCTCGGGGCCCACAGTTGCGCGCGCAGTCGCCGCACTCTCGGCCGAGGACGATGGGCCGCTCGGCCGACTTCGGCTGGCTATATGAGGCGGTGCAATCGCAACTCCGGCTCAATAACACTCCGCGTGTTGGCCACGTTAGACGCGCCAGTGCTCCGGTGTCCTTGTGCGAAAAACGCCAGCCAAGTCCACAAAGTGACGTGCTTTTAGCGCCCGAACCGAACTTCTAGCCCATCAGCAGGTCCTTCGTCTGCCCCGGCCGCCGCCGCCGCCGCCGCCGCCTCCACAGGACGTGCGGAACTGTCTCGAATTGAAATGACACAATAAGCCCGGCGTGCCCACAGTTACCGTCGTCTACGTCGTCTACGCCGCATTCGCAACCGCAAAAGGAAGTAGAAATTTCTTGACAATTTTATTTTTTTTGTTTTTTTTTGCTTTTTTGTTAAGTGTGCCGGGCCGGCCGAGCGGGGGCCCAGCGACATGGTCATCAACGGTGGCGTAGTCGCAGCCGTAACCGTTGCCGGCTAACGTGCCTAATGGCCGCCTAGGGAGTCCGTCAGTACGCCGCCCGCAACCAAAGTACAGCAATCATAATTGCATGAGTCAGTGAGTGTGATTCTAACATTTACATTGTCCTTCGTACGTACCGTGCCCCGTGCTCCGTGCCCCGGGTCGTGGTTGTGTGTTGGTGTGTTGGTGAAAGCAATTCATTATAAGGCAGCCGCACAGTCCACCGCAAGGACAACAACCGCCAGTTGGACGGCAACGTCTTGGCTAAAACAATGAACAGAATGCGGGAGGAGGACAAGAGCCGGCGGAGTCAACTGGTGGTGGCGGCAGTGCCGCTTGTGTTGCTCCTGCTGCCGCTCCACGTATGCGCTGGGGCGTCCGGAAATGACGCTATTTCCGTTCCGAGTTACTTGTCAAGTGCGCCGTTGTCCGTGTCGGCGGACAGCCGGACGGTGTTGATGAAACGCAGCGTGTCGCCGCCACAGGTTCACGAGGTTGGCTCCCCTCCTCACACAGATAGCGATAATTATGACGACGATGGCAGTGACGTTGACGGTGACGGTGACGGTGACGGTGACCTGGACAATGGGAATGCTGTTGGGCCGGAACCCACAGCGGATGCGTCACCGCAACGCCGGCAACAGAGCAAACGGTCGCCGGCCACGCAGCGCCCGTCAAAGGATCTGCCAATGGACTCTGATTTTGATTTCGCGTCCTATGCCAGCGGTGAGTACCCAACCCAGACATTGAATTTCTTCTTTCGCCAGTAGTTCCCTCTGAGCTGAATCGAAATCGATTCCAAAAAGCATTCAAAAGACATACAAAGCAACTTTTGTGAACTAAGTAAATTTGACTTGCAAGTTTGCTACCGCGTTGTTAGTCTAGACAAGCGCTGCCCGGAGATTGATGGCGAGAAGGTGAGCCCTGCTGGGACTGGCACTTAGCTCCCAGGAGTCCAAGGAAGTACGAGAAATGCATTAAGCTGATGATTTTTATTTAAACAACAGCCGAGGGGGGCCCTCAATTGTTTGGTTTCTCGTTTTTCCATACAAGAAATGTGAGCAGGGAGAAGCGGCGATGCCTGAGGATTCTCTAGATTTTTTCAAGCAGTCTTTCCGCCTTTTGAACAGCCTTTCTTTTAAATTAGATTTGACATTTAACTGGCCACTTTAATTAGGTGAATTGAAAGGCAAGAAGTCATCAAAGTTACTCCAAAATAGGAACCCCATAAATTCCAATTATTTAATTCCAGCAGTCTTCAGGCCGAACTGAGCGAAAATTGAACTTCAATCTCCTTAAAAAAAGTACTTCTGGTATTTGATTGGGGATTAAGGGAAACCTTTTTGGCCCGGCCAAAGTGGAGAAATGCAATTTATGCAAAATATGAAATAGGATTGGGAAATTCTTCTTGACTTTAAATTGAAATCGAAACAAACCCAAAGCTGAGACAATAAATTTGCTTTTCAGATTTTTATGTGACAAGCAATTGTGCATCTAAGCCAGCAAATCTCTGGCGATTGTCAGTTGCAAGCAAGAAAAGGCATAAATGAAATTTTCATTCGAATTTTCGAGATGCACAAATCAGGGAAATAATCTCGACAATTGCAATTGTGAATTTAGAAAACAGACAAGTGGAAAACCGTAAATTGCTGGTGGTCTTGTCAACATATTCAAGGATCTGTAAGGATGTAGAATCGTTCCGAATCGTGTGGCGGGGACTAAAGTTCGAATTGGTCTGATCGATTCTTGGGGAGTAAGCAGTCGCAATTCTCTATATTTTGCTTGGTTTGTTTACTCCTGCTGCCCACTGTGCAGGTGGCATTTGAAACTGTGCGATTCGCGTGCTTGCCTATTTGGCCAACGCTGCAGTTTGTTTGTTTAGAAGCAATTAAATTGAAAACACCATGAAAGTTGGCCACACCCCGACCACCACTGCCCAGTCTGACGTGCAATATTAATGATAATACGATAATTGCTCTTGCAACGCCCCCCAAAACATTGCCATATCCCGACCACCCCAGCCGACTTCCGGCCGCCGCACAAATCCACCAGCACACCAGACACCCATTGAGTCCATTGTACTTCATTGCCGTTGTTAGCTGTGGCCAGGCAGGCGGGGAAAGTATGCAGTCGGACGGTGGATTGGGCACAGCCGGTGGGCAGTATTGGAAATGCTGGATGTGTTTTTGGCAATCTGTCTGCTGATCTATTTGTTTGCGTTCGGCTGGGCCGGACCGGGTCCTGTTTGCGCTTGGCATCAGTTTTGTGTGCCATTTAGGATAACAATCAATGGGATGACACAAAATTATTTCCTGTGTGTCTCTCCGGCCAGCCAGCCAACAGTGAGTATACGAAAGTCAACCAACTTCTCGGTTGGCGTTGCATTTCGGAATGGCAATCAAAAGCGAAACGAAAATCGCCGCAGAATATTTGAGTTTGTGGTCAATCGGATAATCAAATATTTGTACCGTCAAAAAGAATCATTCAAATTTCGAAGTTACCATTTGCCGAGAATTCTAATCGAAATTGAGAATGTTACAAGAATTGTCCAAGATCAAAATTGGCAATCCGGGGAAAGTTATTGAAAAGGGAACAAAGTGATTGTCGTCTATTTTGAAGACTGAGAGTATTTTTTTTAATTTAAAATTTAAATTTCCTTTCAATTTTCCATCTCCTTCAAGCTAGATTAATTAATTTGAAGATTTTAGGGATCTAAGGTATAAAACGGCCCTTGGGATCTATTAAGCTTGGGTTTTTAAGTATCTGAGTCAATTGTTGAAGAAATGGGCAGATTTTTCATCTGAAGGAACGCAGATTTTTGAAGTTTGTTTTAAAAAATTTTAGAAAAGTCCACCTTATTTTTTAGTCACCAAGAATTTCAAAGATTCTATTAAACTGAAAGGATTTATAAATCAAAGACTTGAAAGTAATTAAGCAGTTTTGGAAATAATCGCGTATTGGAATGTTTGACTCTGAAAAACACAAGCATTTCCTGAAATTGTTCCCAATTAAGTTGCGTTTGAACGGACTTAACTCTATGATCCACGAAAGACTTGAGATATCTTCTAGGAAAGGCCAGTCATTCTTGAAAATAGATAATATGATTTTGTCTCTACTGAGACTCAAAAAAGAAAGCTCTCGATTTTCAAATCATGAACGAAGCTTCGATAGAAAATGAGCAAGCCAGCCGCGCTCCCCTAGACTCTTTGGAGGACTTGAATGGCACTCAGTACAAGATTTCGATTTAATTGGACAAAATGTTTAAGAAAAATCCTTTAAGCTCTAAAGACCCAAAAACAGACTCTTGAACTATTCAGGATTGAAGGGGAAAACGAGCTCCTGCATTCATTTGAATGTTTTTCTTTTTGCTCTTTATTTTGGGCACTTAAGAGCGAGCAAATGATTTCCATTCGTTGAGTAGTTAATCTTCTTTCAGTTGATGCAATAAACTGAACGTTGGCGGCAAACTTCTCAGCCGCACTGTATGCACTTTCGAGACGGAGTGCACATTTTGCCGGCCAATTGATTGACTTGGCAGCCAAGCCAGCGCCATCAAAAGTCAGACGGCCGGCGAGTTAACTGGATTGCCAATTCCTTGTTTCGGTCGCAACAGGAAGTCAGTCCTGCCCAGGGGATAACCAACTGCCGTCAAGGTGGCCCAGTCCCAAGCGGCCAAAAGGCCATTTTGTTTGATCACCAACCCAGGCGAGGGGCGGGCGGGTTTTAGCGCCAGGGCTGCCGTCGTTTTGCTTATTTATAAGCCGCAGCCAACAACACAGTTGACACCTCAATGCACACACACACACACACACACTGGCAAACAACGCGACGTAAACAGCCCGCAGCGGGAGCAACACAAACAACATCCATAATCGCTTTACATGTGTGTGCCCACACCCACCCACACACACAGCGATGTGCGTTTGTACGGTGGGGAATTTATACATTCTCTTTTTTTTTATTAATCTGCCCCGCCAGTGCGGCGGGTTAGAGCTGAGCGATATTATTGATATGGATTATCGGCATCGCCATTACCATCATTGTCAGCGGATTGACGAGGTGCGCCGGCGGAGGGTGTCGACGTGTTATTGTTGTTGCTACTTTTTAATATCGTTTTATTTGCTCTTCTTAATGTTACCGTTACGCATTTGCCGACGACCGACTGCCACCAGCATTGCTATCTGCCCGTCTGCCTGGCTCTCTCTCTCTTTGGGTCTGTCAACCTCGCTGTGGCCTATCCGCCTGTCACTTTGGCTGTCTCTGTCGGTCGGCGTTGTTGCTTTTGTTGTTTGTGCAACTGTTTGTTTAACATTCGCGTTCGCACCATTTGCACGATTGTTGTTGCTGCTGCTGGCGCTGTTGTCCTTGTCCATAAGCAGATAATCAAAAGTAAATAAGAAACTTTTTTTATTTATGAGTGTACGGCTAAGTATGCATGTGTGTGTGCGTGTGGGTTTTGCTTTCAATTTATCCATTTCTACATTTCTTTTCAAAGTATTTACATGCCCACCCAATTATGTAAATATCCACCCAGGGCCACACCCAATAGCAAAGTTCGCAGATCTACAACAAGTTGGGCTCTTTTAAATTCCAATTCTCTGGAGAAAGAGATCCCAATCGATGCCCTGAGCTTTCGTTTGTCCTTGGGATCTAACGAGTTCTTGTGAAAATATCTAAGGATAAGGACCAACTTAACCCACATTAAAGACCCAACAACAGGAAACCAATCAAGGCTCTTTTTAATTCCCAGCAGGAACACACACTTCGTATCCACCCAACCAGGTGAACCATCCTTGGCAAAAAATTTCACTTGTTTCCCTCAAAAATTCCACAGCTCGCCTACACAAGTGACCCTTGACACACACACACCCACAGCCGATTACAACACATAAGTTAATGCTTCCTTATAAAGCTTTAGAGAAGGAAGGAGAACGAAACTCCTCTGGCTGCTGCGACAGTTGCCTGGCAAGTCAAAGGCCGAGTTATCCGCATAATCCACTCATCGCATAATGCAAATGGAGGAGCGAACGATGAGCGATGAACAGGTTGCAACTCTGTAATTCGAGGCATTGCGGGCGCCCGCAACAACAGCAACCCTAGTCAAAGGCACTTAAGCTGCCACCATGTTGTATTCTTCTCGGGATGTTGGTTGCTAACTGTTCTCTGCAGCAAAGTCAAGTGAAAATTACCCAAGTGCTGAATACCGTTATTCCAGAAGTACAGTTGCTGCCATCAAACATCAAACTCAAACTCCCAACGCAGCGTGTGGGTGGGCCCAGCCTTGTTCTTAATTATATCGACTTGGAACACACACACGGACGAGGACGACGACGAGGACACCTGCCAGCATGTTTCCCAATCTATAACCCAATTTTGTCTGTTTGCTGAATACTTAATGCACAAAGTGTCTGGGTCTCGACCGAGTGCGGCAGGTGCAGGTGTGCGTTTTCGGGCACATTAGACTGGGTGGCTGTGGTGTTCACCTTGCGACCAGGGCTGCCAGGGGCTGAATTAGATAATTGCCAACTTGATCGGCGGGCTTTAGTTTTATATCTTTTTCAATTATTCGGCCCAACCAGGGCCTCTCTAATTTATTCATATGCATTTTCGGTCGGTCATCGTTAATGTGCACCTGGCACTGCCAATTTTCGAATGCGTTGGCCAATCGATTGCGTGTCTGGGCGGCAAGTACACTTCCGAGGGCTCTAATGGCCCCCAACTACTCAAACAACTACTCCAGCCAGCTCATCTGGTTTTTGGGCAAACATTTCAATTAATTGAAAAGCGCTTGACGTCTGGCGCACCTGGCAGCCACTCCGCCCCGCTAGACTCCATTAAATTTAGATGATTTTGTGGCTGGCGTACTTCGTTTATTTTTTATATGGCCTGTCATGCCCACATGAGGGCAAAAGCGTCATAAGCTCTGCTTTTTAGCGATTGAATTTCGGCGCATTTTCCGTCTACAAAAATCTGGGAAATTATGTGTGAAAGTAGAGAACAGCCAGAGAGCTGGCAAGGGTACAAATTCAATCGACCAACTCCACTTTTAGTGAACTAGTGAGATGAGAAAATAACCCACAAAGTTTGAAATGCTTTCGGGATTCCATATCGTCTATAAGAACCACAATAGAATGATATTTCCTTAGAAAGTTTGAGGGGTACAATCAAGGGTATAACTCAGAAAAACTACGTGACTAAGGTGAAGATGTAAACAGAATTAAGTTTACCCAGAGAAAGTCAAAGCAAAAGATGAGGCCACGCCGAAGCCAAAAACGTACTCGAAGTTGAGATCCTTGACTTTTCTTAGTGGAACTCCGCTTTTTAGCGAGTGAATCCCAGGAGTTATGTATTAAAGTAGAAAAGTAGAAAGCTTGGCCAGGGTACAAAATCAACCACTCAACTTCAGAAGTCCACTTTTAGTAAATGGGTGGAAATGAGTAAAGAAACCAGAAACCCTTAAAAGATATGAGAACCACAATATCATCATCTGCTCTTAGCTAAATTAAAGGGTAAAAATAAAAACAAAGGTATAAATAAGAAAAGCCTTGCGGTTAAGCTGAACACAAAAACCAGACAAAGTTGAAAGAATAGACAAGGCGAAGAAGATCCTTGACTCCCCTTAAGCTTGACAGAAACTCCGCTTTTAAGCGATTAAATCTTGTAACTGATATGTAGAAAATAGCGAGACAGCTAGCCAGGGTACAAATTCAAGCGCCCAATTTAACAAGTCCGCTTTTAGTGAACTGGCGCGGATAAGCAAAGAACCCAGAAACCCTTAAAAGATTCCGTGTTTCTAAATCGTCTACTGAGCCCACAATAAGTTGATCTTCATTTAGAAAGTTTCAGGAGTACAAAACAAGGGTAAGAATAAAAGAAAACCTTGCGACCAAGCAAACCCAGTCGAAGTCAAGGGAAACCCGAGGCCACTGTGGTCCGTGTAACTCCCTTTAAACTAAACAGAACACCCATCACATCTCCTTTGTAGGCCTTCCCCTCTCTTGATCCAAGCTAGATAGAATTTCTTCTTAACTTGGTCATAAGGAGCAACTGTGAGGATCATAAAAATCCTGTTTTTAACACACTGCGGTGGGCGCGGATGCGACTAGATTACTTCCACCTTCGTAGTTTTCGACAAACGGAATTTAACGACAGGATAAACTGAATATCCACACACATCAACTTGCCGCCGGAGTTCGGTTTTTTCCCATTTTACTCATGCTGATGGCGCCCCCGCCCGACAACCCCTTTTGGACCTGATAACGTGTCGGTCCACACTCTCGCGCATGTGTGTGGATGTGTGTGTGGTGTGCGGCCGTCGACGTGATTGTTTTATTTTTTTCAAACATTTTTACGCGTGTCTTTTATGTCCTGCGCCCTGACATCGCCCACCGCGCGGGCTAAGTGAGTGCGACACGAAGTCAAGCCCCGGGAATCACTGGAGTTGGGAACTCCCTCCCAAAAAAAAAAAGATAAAAAGCCAACTCCACAGCCCCAACGTGTCGAGGAACTTAAAGCACCAGACAAAATTGCACTGGCCACCTGCATCGCCTCATTTCCCTTGGCGAGGCGTTGGCCTAACCGACCCCTTGCCTGGGTCAGTGTCTCGGGGTCCAGGAGCCGCTGTATCAATGAAAGTCAAGTCGTCCTTCAATTCGCTGTATGCAATCCCAGGCGCAGAGAGGACGTGCCAAAAATCTGGATCACTGAGCCGAATGCGTGCGAGGGCAAGCAAATTGCTTGAATATCGAGCGCCAAGACAGATGGACCGGCCGTCCTTTGCTGTCAATCACGGCCGAGTGGCCAAGAGGGCGCCCCCGGCCGGCCCCTTGGCCAGCTGACCGTCTGTCTGTCAATTGGCTGACAGCACGACTGCCGCCGCCGCCGCCACCATCGGCCGGCACAATAATTTTCTCTAATGGACTGCGTAGTGGTGCATTATTTAGATCAATTGGCCTGGGCGGCCACGAAAGCGCACACAGAGCGAAAATGCGTGCCAAAGTTCGCTTCCCATTCCGTCGAGGAAACAAAACAATTGGTAGGAATTTTAGGGATCTTCTAGGAAACAAGAATTTAGGACTGTGGCATTTGAAATGTTAAGTTTCAAAGCAGTCAAGCCAAAAGACTTTCATTTCATAATTTCTTTCTAGTTTACATTGAAGAAACTTAAGAAATAAAAGTAAAACAATTCAAGCAATTTGGCATTGCAGTTGAGAATAAGAGAAATCAAATCTAAAGAGCCGAAAAGAAACTCAACCTCCTAAGCTTCGAAGTTCGAACTATGAAAGCAAACAGAATCAAAATCGATCACTTGATGTATCCAAGGCATCCCGAATTTCTGTTTCTGCAACTTTTGGAAATGAAAGCAGCATTTTTTTAAAGGCTCCGGATATTTTACAGTCGGTTGTGCTTGAGTTTTAACTTTTTTGTTTGTGTTTTTTTTCTGTGTAATTCGCCGGCGGCCGTGCGACAACCGCAGAATAAACTTGGGGCAATTTTGCCTAATAAGAGCCTCTGTCCGCCGTCGTTGTTCGCCGCCGGCGTCGGTGTTCAAAGTCCAGTGGCTGGACGACGTTGGTCTAATCGTTAAGTTCGAGTCGAAACGCACAAAGGCCATTTACATAAATTTTAATCCCTTGCCCAGAACGTCACACACACGCACCCGTTAAAGAGCCAGCCGAAAGGACGACGGGCGGGCCGGTTGGATGGGCGCCTGGCAAATAAACTTAGTTCACCTTTGAACTTTAAACAGAAAATTAAATAAAGGTTAGTTAGCTTTGGCCTGCAGTTGTCGGCTCGGCTCCCGCAACGGAAATTCCATAACGAATTCGGCCATTCGGCCGGCACCCATACAACTGTCAACGGGGCCAAAGAAAAGGGTTCGATGGCTGTCCAAATTAATTTTATTCCATCATCGCTTTGTGTACTCGGGGCCATGTGTTGACTCGGCAAACAGCAGCCCGGAGTGGGGGCGCTTTTAATGAGTCCGAAATTTGAATAGTTTGCTGGCGCGCGTCCGATTCGATTCATGATCCTTTTGAACTTAGCGAGCGCCCTTGTTAATCGCCAACATAACCCCAATTCCATTGGCATTTATGGCCAATTAAAAACTTTAATTCCCCCTCTGCTGTCGTTGGACTGAATGCGTGCTGCTGGGTTCTTGCCAGGCCAGGCCAGCCCCAGCCCTCCACGTGGCTCCTTGAGTTGCACAATGCACAGTCCCGTGGGAATGTGCAACGCCATTTCAAGAAGACGTCAACTCTCGAAAGTTGCCCCAGCGGCCCCAGTGACGCAGTCGGAAGGAAACTGGCACACGGCAGGGGAAGCAGAACAACGGAGGAGCCTGGCAATGTGCAAATGACAGCGAATATTTGATGACGTTCGAGGCAAGGAATTCACGCCCCGCCAGCAGTGGTCCTTTCATTGGATCATTCGCTTAATCAGGAAAACTCGACGTTTTTCATTGCCTTTTGTGATTTAGTTATTTCCCATTCAAGATTTACTGTTCCCATGATTCCGACAAACGCCTTTGTTTACCCAACTTAACTAGCCGACAGATGGTGAGATGAAGAGACGGACAAGCGAGCTTGAAATTCTGCTGGTCCAAAACTTTTTTAAATTAAGATGAAATTGAAAATTAAAATGTTCTATTGACCTCAAGAAATAAATGCGAATAGACTGAGTAGAAGGCGGTGGCTTCTTTCATTTCCAGTCCACGACTTCTGATCCTTTAGAACGTGGAACAAGTTTAATGAACTCAACAGCCTTGGGGACAAGATTGGGAAATGAGACAGAAGGTGAGACTGAGACCTGATCAACTGCCCAACTGTCCATTTGGTTTCTGCTGCTGCACACTCGGCTTTGCCTAGATAATCTCTCGACTTGCATGTCCGAAAGTTGACGAATAGACAAGCCCAGCCAGTTGGGCAAATGTGCACCCTTTTCATAAGAAAACTCGACCACCACCGCTGCCTGCCTTCTAGGCCTATGAGTGTGGGGAGCTGGGGGTCGCCAGCAACGACAAGCTGCTTAAGAGTTGCCACCAGCCAATCCCCAGCCCAACTGGCCTATTCCTACCGAGCCAGCAAATAGCTGTTTCCATTGCACACACGACTGAACGGACCTGCGTGTGCGGGTGTGTGTGTGTGGGGGCGTGTGTTGGTTCATGTGATGCACCTGTAATTATGCGCACGACTGACATGGATTACAAAGTCTGTTGCACACACACAGACACGCGGGCAGGCAGGCAGAGACACGGCTACGCCCGTGGACATGGTCATGTGGAATATTATTTTTATGTAGCCTACTTATCTGGGCCGTGGGCTCTCGCAACACATCCTCCGCCCGAAGCTTATTTATTTTTTGACATGCAAATTTTGTTCCGTTTCTTCTCATGCTTTTTGTGGGCCAACGAAAAATGAATTTCTAATAAAATAAATATTTGCAGCACGCAAGCCAACCGATGGCGCCACGTATTAATCCCAATCCCAAGCCTATCCAACATACACACTCGCTGGCTGGGCTGTATGGGCCGTTGGATCGGCAAACGTGCTGGCAGCAAAAAGAACTTAAAGTGGGTTACTTACGGTACGCAAAAGTCGCTTTGTGCATACTTAAGACGCTCGAAACGACGGCAGCGGCAGCGGCAACGGTCCGATGCCGACAAGGCCCCGGTCGGTCGGTCGGTCGGCGAAACTTGCCGCATGTACGAATAGTTTGCTGCATAATGACAGCCACGCAGGCATGCATATTTATGCCACCGCCTTGCCTAGTTTTTGGGTCGTCAGTGTTGCCAGCCTGACGGCGCGATGGCAATCACCGCGCCAGCCTCGTAGCTCCCGCCTCCAGCGACCGGCATCATCCGACCGATGGAGACGGGTGGGTGGATGGTGGAGGTGGAGGTGCAGTCGCCACGCTCTATTGGCTGCGGGCTGCTAGCTGGTGGCTTTTAGCTTTTAGCTGCCAACGCCATCACCGGCTGCCTTCGTCATTCGCCAGCGCCATGGCCTCTGACTGTGGGCGGGCGGTGTGTGTGTGTTTGGAGCTTAACTTTTCGCCACGGCTTCGTTTCCTCGTGTTTGAC
>JBAMCP010000245.1:0-71063 GCA_037075105.1 Lissocephala sabroskyi
GGAGCCGACAAATGCAAAAAAGAGAATAAAAATTCAGAGCGACACTGACCTTAAAATGGATTAACCAAGGCCAGTCCGGCGATAGGGTTGCCCTCGGACTCACCCAAGGGGGAACGGCCGCAGTCGCGGGACTAAAAAAAAAGAAAAAATCCCGGGTTGAGGCGTTTCAACTTAATTGTTGCAAATTCAATTACGTTCCACGGCACGAAGGTGAGGAAAGTTACCTTTTTTTTTTTATCAAACTTTTCAAGTAAGGGAGGAAGTTTCTGGCAAAGGACGTGGGGCTTGCGTTGGAATTTGCTCTCTACTTTAAAATGGGGAAAGGGAACTGGCGAGGCTTTCTTTAAGTGTGTTACTTTCTTTTACTTTCAATTGAATCGGAGTATTCGATTACTCAGGAAGCTTATTCAGTTTTCAGATCCTTCTAGGAAATAGGTAAATACATCCTTCTTACAAATAGTTGCGATTTTCATTAAGTTTCCCAAACATTCCCAAGTCTTTGTTTCATTAAAGACAAGAGAAACTAATAAGTAAAAAATCTACAGAAAATATTCAGTTCTTTTAAAAGTTAATCGGTTTATCGGTCTTGTGCCTTTTCTAAATATTAAACACAGAGAGGCTGTTGATTTCTGAATAATGAAATGAATAGTAAATCTATAATTCAATTTCTGGATAACCTGTTTTGTGTTTCATACTAAAATTCCTTAAAATTGACCGATTTTGAGATCTACAAATTATTTCGAAATGTCCTCAATAATCCGGCCAAAATCTTTGAATTCAAATCAACTTTATTAGTGAGTTGATTGGTAGTTAAATTATTAAATGAATTAGTTTTATTTGAAGAACAGATTCAAGACTGCTTGAGATTTCCTTTTGGTTTTTGGCCTTCTTAAAAGCCTTAAAGAATATTTAAGCTTCCTCTGAGAATTCTCCTAGTTTTTCACACAACCTCTTTTCTGGTTGTCTCTCTCGATAAATAGCTGCGAAAATCTTCACTGCTCGTGTGAGTTTTATAGCCAGAAAATCTGTATATGAATAGACCACAGATCTTCTGGTTGGCTGACTTCGCCTGCTCTCGTGCCACGCTTTGCGCTCCGCCATCAATCCAGTTTGCCGCAAATCGTCCCACATAGCAGGTGTGACATATGCAATTCCGGGGAAATGGCTTCCCCACGAGCCAGCCAAGGTGCTCCGAGTCACCTCGGCCAGATTACTCCGCATTCAGTTTGCAAAATGCCAACTTACTCACTATTAACTGCCACCATTGAGCAGGGCAGAGAACGGCAGGTAAACTGTTCGTACAACTGGTGGGAAAACTACAGGTCGGATGGGTCGAAGCTCATCTATTTCGTTTTGGGGAAACAAGAGCGAGACAAATGTTCTCATTGCTGGGGTTGGGGGCGGGAAGTTTGCTGAATCGTCGCAAAATCACTTTTACGATTTTGGTTTATTTAGCAATAAAAGTGAATTCCCCGCAATCCCGCGGCGGAAACTAGCGCAGTACAACTGAGAATTTGGGGCTTTTCTTTTTTTGACTGCCGGGATTGCTGGTTGGCTGGCTGACTGCAAAAGTTACACTGCCGCGTCGAGATTCGCGGGGGCCCGGCCCACCCAGAAAAAGGTGGGCAAACTTTTGGATCACACGTGGAGCAGGATTTCTGGGCGAGGCGGGGGCATCCAATAAAATTGCATGAGGCAAACAAAGTAAATTTTATAAGGAAAAAAGAAGAAACAAAAAAAAGAGCGAACGGGGGAATTCGCAGGCGACGGCAGCTGGGCTGCCATATGTGAGGCAAATTTATCAGACAGCGGGACAAGCGGATAACCGAACGGACAGAACGGGCTTTATGTGTGTATATATCTCTTTTGGAATTCTTTTGGTTCGCCTGGGTAACGATTCGTGGGCAGAAGGCAGCAAAAAATTGGAGATCCTGGCGACGCATCGTAGCGATGGCGACGGCATCGACTGAGCAATTTCGACGACAGTTGGCTTTTTTTTTCGGGTTTCCCCTTCGGTTCCTGGGCAACGCGGAAAAGGTGGAGTCGTTACAAGTTTAGGGCTGGGGAGGGGCAGATGGAAAATTTACGCATCGCGTTACATAAACTTTGCCGTTGCCGTTGCCATTGCCGTGGCCCGGACTCCGTTTTCCTTATTTGCCTGGCAAGCAAATTGGAAACGGCGGCCGCGGATCCACCACAGTCACCGTGACTCTGCACCCACACACACACACGTTCACACACTCGCACACCCACATGACAGTGAAAATTGCGACCCTTTGGTGGAGGGGCGCGGTTTCCTGGATGCCGCTAATTTTGTCCGTCGAGTTATTGAAAACGAATGGCGTGTGAAAAATGCGAGTTATGCGGCAATTTTTTTTCCCAATTCCGTCAATCAATTCCAGCCGAAAGGAGATCAATCTTCCTGGAATTAAAGCTGGCAACCGGCAACTGAAACTGATTGACTTTCGCAGAGGAAGTTCGGCTTCCGGATCGGGGGAAATTAAACTTAACTCGGTCATTAAGTCGAGAAGTTCTTTTTACCAGAAACTGTTGCATTGGAATTGCAACAGCCGTCCTGCCTCTTGGCCAGGATGTGGCAGTTGCGAAGCGGAAGGCAATGCCCAAAACTTGGCAGTCAACTGGCGCCCTGCGGCAACTTGTTGCCCGCATCCGTCCCGCTTTTTGGCAACCAAGCAGCCCATTTAATTCTTTATGCGGTGAGAATCACTCGCCTCTCCGGCGCACCCATAGTAAATATCATTGGCAACAACAGAGAAAAATCGAGAGCGCCCTGCCGTCGCCATCTTCCCACGGGCAGGAGGCGCAGGCTCCTCAAGTGCTTGTTTCTGTGTGGGTGTGGATTTCCTTCGCCGTCAGTGTTGGTGTGCCAAGTGGCTGCTGTTTGTGCCACACTTTAAATGCACTTGAAAGTGTTTGCTTATAGCACTCGACATTCACACACACCCACGCACACAGCGGCAGCAGGACTTGCTCACCGGCAAGCGCCAGATGCCTGACAAGCCTTTTAGTTTGGCAGTCAGTCCCTGGCCGCCCCGAACTCACCAATCTCCTGCTCTTTTTATGCTGCCGACAGTTTGGCTTGAGTTCTGCCCTCTTGGCCGGGGTGTGTGAGTTGTGTGTGAGTGTACATTTTTTGTGAGGTGTTTTTTCTGTGTATTTCATTTTATTCTCAACTGCTTGGCTCGCCGTGCATTTTAAGTGCATTTTGGTGCACAGTGCCACTCGCTTCGCTGGCTGGGGGTCTGCCGTTTTTAAGTGACTTGACTGCCCCGCCAACCTGAGATCCTGGGCCAGTCCACCTGCCGCCCGCTTCTTCAGCTTTTCTATAGCATACTTTTCAGCGCCGCTTGTCGCCACTTGCCGGCCGTAAATCAGGCGGAAACTGCAGACCAAGTGGCATTCAAACAACAACAAACCCACAACTTTAAAGTGCCAAATCGGCCCGGCCCCCTCCGGCTGTCTGGCATTACCATATGTTGGCCGGGGCTCCCCTCCTGTTGCTCGCCAGATGTTCGGTTCTGCCGGCAAGCCAGTGACTAATAATCCGTGCGATTTGCTGCAAAAGATTTATTATCATTTTATGCGGATAAAAAAAATCACGCATATCAAGTGACTTGTCTGGGAGTCGCCCGCCCCGCCAGCAGCTTCTTTATTTTGTTATGATCGCTGGCAGTGTCACAGTTGCCGGCGCAAATTTGCTGGCTGCGGCAAAATGAAGTCATTTCGGGTTTGAGTAGCTGATTTGGTTATTTATCTTCTCCTTTTTTTTTGTTTTCGGTCGCTTTCCCAACGCCTCCTCGCGCAACCATATGATACAAAATTTATGGCCTGCCCTGAATTATGACCAGCGCTTGACATTGACACACTCGGCCTGGGCAGATGCGACTTCATTCTGAGTTCGGTTCGGGCGGGGTCTTCAATTTATCAATAATCTTGCCTGCCAATGGAAAAGTTCAGACTCATTAGGGTTAACTAGCCGGGAGACCACCCAGGGTGTTGGCATTTCCCTTTTGCGAAAGACCAAAATCCAATAAAAAGCAATTTAAGGCCTGCCTCACCCCGGGGACGAGAGACCATTGTAACTCCGATTGATTTAAATAGGCGACAAATTTCCACCACCCTCACACACCAAACAGCCTGGTTGAGACTCGGACAAATCTGCTTCGGCTGGCAGAACTATTAGCATATGTGGGTCCTGGGAGCAGGCCCATATCCCCGGCATATGCTAAACTTTGGGTCCTTTTGTTGGCCTTCCATGTGTGCTTGTGTGGAAGTTAATCATTTGTGGGATATTATCAATCCATTTTTGGGTTTTTGTCTTCCCAGTTGGTCCCACACTTGGGCCAGATTACCCCCGGCTTCGCCTCAGCAGGAATTATAGTGCGGCCAGCAGTTGGTTGTGTGTGTGTGTGAATGGGCGTGAGGGACCGACTTAAGCACATCATTACAGAAAATTCCCCAAAGTGAACTAAGCTAACCGAGCGGGCGATTTTGTGCGCCGGTTCGCGCCAGTTGCCCGGGCCTCCTATATGGCCAAACCATAATAAAGCTTATAACACTTTACATTACCCAAATGCAAGTGCAAAGCGGAGAGGGAAGCGCCCACAAGCTCAGCCTCAATTATTTCGTATGGAAATACCCAGCAATTCCATTACAAATTAAGCGGCATATTGGATTTGCTTAGAGACCAGAAAGGGTTCCTAAAATATCTTACGGGAAATTGTGTCATTAAATTTTTGCAGGAGACAAAATTCTGTAAAATCTTAAGCGACAATTTAGAGAATCTCATTGAATTAAATTTATTTTATTCAATTGTATTTTCTTTCTTTAAAATCATAGAATTCAGCTGTAGAGTGTTCATAATTCGCCGGTTTTCTTGTATTTTTTTTTCTTTTCGAACAAAACAAAACCAAAATTTGTTTAAGCTTCAGTTTGGGGATTTTAGGCATTAAAATTGCTCGGCTCGGCAAACGGGTTGGCCGGGTAACTTTCACCGGGCAAGGAGCAGGACCCCGACCAGCCAACCAGCAACCCAACCACCTTGTGGTAATTGCGGCCCAGCCTCCGCCAGTTGGTCAGATGGTAAGCGCCGCCACCACCACCCGCCTCTCCAGCTGGCTGAGGCTGAGAAATTCCCCGGGAGACCAGAGCAGTTTAGTCAAAATCGCCCGACGGGGTCGGCGGCGGGTGCTGAATTGTGTGAGGAATTTGAGACTCAGACGAGATTAGTTTATGCTAAGCGGACTGTCAATCAGTACCGGGCGCTGGCATGTAGTTTGTTGGTTCGAAATTGTCAGGGGATTTTGAATCGAGTTGGCCGAAATAAGCACAGCGGATTATGGGCCCAGTGCATTGGTAATTAAAATTGCAAAAACCGAACAGCAATGAAAATTTCTCTGCTCTTTAATGACAAATTCATGTGTCAACAAAAATCCCTCAATTTGCAGCCATCGCTAATCAGGATTTCAAATCATCGTAGCAAAAAGTGACCGAGCTGATTTTGGGGAAAATTTTAAAGAGTTTTTTTTGGATGGAAAGTAAAACCACCGCCAAACCGCTTTTCCCAGTTCGGCTAAAATATGCAAAAGTAACATAAATCTCAATTTAGAGATTTATGAAAAAATTTGGACCCCCTACAAGCCACGCCCTCCCGCCCCAACACACACATTCAACCATTCAACTAAAAACGGAAAAAAGAACTAAAGAAAAACACCCACAGAAGTAATAAAAAGCCATGGGTGGGATCCAATCAATACCGACTAATAAATACTCTACTACAAGTATCATTTGTTTAAGAGAAGATGCGTGGCTGATGCTTGAATTCCTTGAGCTGAATTTTATTTTATAAGATCAGTCTCTTCAGTTTTTTCGGTGACCTTAAATACTAGCAGAAATTTTGTGTACCGAGAAAATATTTTGATTTTTTAATCTTATATTAAAAGTTATTTTTAGGGATTTAAAATCGAGCACAAATTCATAACTTTTATTTGCGAAAAAATTAAAATAACTCCAATTTATTTTTCGTGTAATTCGATTTCCTTCACTTAACTGAATTTGGAGAAAAGTCTACACTCCTCGACAGCCATAAAAAGACGCATAGAGTATAGAAAATTGTAATTCCAATTCGGCAAACACCCGGACAACAAAATAGCCAAACCGGGAAACTAAAAAATAATAAAAAAAGCCACGAGAAAATGGCCAAAAAAAAGTGGAAACAGGAAACTGAATATGAATTGTGCAAAAACTTCGCTGGCAAAAAAGCTCACAGCTAAAATATCACTAAAGACCACAAACGACCTAACAATCTACGAGCCAGCAGAAGTAGGGAAAGGGGTTCGCGAGGTTGTGTGAAAAGTTTAAAAGCAAAAATCGTTTCATGCATTTTTTGTGCGGATGCTTTAAAAAAATCACAGACCCTGCCAACAGCTTTGAAGGCCCCGCCTCTGTCAGCCCAAACAAAGGGCAAATATCCTAGCAGAAAATGCTGGAAAAAAGCGGAAACTGTTGCTGAAAAATCGCCTGGCTACAAATTAAAAATCACAGATTGAAATATTTCACTCGCTTGTTTGATCCGCCCCCTGGCATCCTCCGTCTATTGTCAATCGAAAAATTTCAAAGGGCGGCTCCGCCAAAAAACGAAGAAATTAAAATATGATTACATGGCTCAAACACACACACACACCCGCTCGAGAAGTGGGCGCCTAGGCGGAGAACAGGCTTCTGGAAATAAATTACTTGACGTTGCGAAAAGCCTTGGCAAACACACGAGTCTGGCTGGGCTTACATTCTGGGATTGGAATGGAGAATTATTGCAGAAAGCAGCGCCAGGAATATGAATTATGTTACGGCTCTCATAAAGCCTCCAAATAAGGGAATTGAAATCGGCAATCGATTGCCAGGTTTATGTTTTTAAAAACCTCAAAAAAGATTCCTTAAAAGTCCCGAAATCTTTCAGCTTTTGTATCTTCTTTTCATCCCCCAAAGAACTTTAACTTTAAGCTTGTTGGGTTCCAAAAAGCCTACCCGGTGATAATTTTTATGGAGCTCCCCATCGCCGATATCAAGGTGCGTGTAAACGGACCCTTGAGGAAGACAAACTATTTGGTACCGAGTCTCATCCCTTTCACTTTGCCCAATGTGCGGTACGCAAAAAAGGGTTACCCTCATATATTTTCCACTTTAGCCAACCCGAAAGCCGAGCCGGGCCAGGGATGAGGGCGATGCCGGCATCCCTGTGTGTGGGTGTGCGTGTGTAGGGAAAATCTGTCGCTGCCGTGGCTTCAATTATTTTTTACACAATTTTCTTGTCTTTTTTAAGGTTGTGCTCATTTTTCCGTGGGCCCGACCGACCGGCCGGACGGCCTTTTTCCTCTCGATGTTGCCCCCGTTTGCTGTGAGGCCCATAAATTTGGCGACCCTCGTGCCGCCTGGTCCACCGCGACGCGGAGATTCCTGGGGACGTTGTCGCTCTCGAAAAAAGAATCACTGCTGTTATTCTAATTTTATGGAAATTCCTACACTTTTTCTTTTGCTTTCTTTTCGGCGCTCGGATTTTCGTTTTGAGAAAAATCTGTTTGTCATACGCTTCGTTGCGCCTCATTTTGTGCGCTGTTGTTGTTGTTGGAGGCGCCTCCTTTTTTTTTTATTACCACCAACTCGCCATTGAGTGGGTCCACAAATTTCGGGCCAGTTTTTCCCCCGTCCTTCGGCTCGGACTCGCCATTCTCCTTGGGCGGGACAATGCAAAACTTTTTCCAACGCATAAATTTCTGCTTTTAGTTTTGCGGCACATAATTCTTTTCATTCTCTGCCAAGGAATCTCACGGCCGCCAGTTGCCGAGCTACCGGACCATATGCCCGAGTGAAATTTGATTTTAGAACTGGGCGTGCAAATTGAATTTTGATGATACCCAGACGCCGCCCAGCCGCCGCCTCTCCTTGAAAACTTCTCGAGGGTAGGAAAGAGAACTTCATAAAAATCATAAAGAAGCAAACAGGGAAAACATAAGAGAAAAAAGAATCCAATTTAACCCGTTCGCCGAGTGAAGAAGATTCTCGAATTTTATGCTTAATTAAAATAAAATCAGATGAAACGAAAATCCAAAAGGTGGGAAGATGCAGCCCCCAAAAGTTTTCGGTCCCTGCCCCGATTGACCCATTTTACGAGGTAAATTTAACGATCGACCCATCGCCCGATGCAGCTCTAAATGTTTTCTTGATCAACGCTAATGCCTCGGTCATTAAAGCCAACAACAACAACACGAATTTTCTCACCTTTTCTCGTTTCATTTGCTCGGCTTTTTGGGTCATCAAATCGCTCGGCCTATTAACTTTTCTGTGGCTGGCGACATCCGGGCGGGGGGGAGCCCCGAGAAGGTGGGTGAGGTGAGATACCAAATTAGCCCCAAGTTGGCCCGCCTCCGATTGCCTCCCTTCGGCTTTTCAGTCTTTGTCTTTTTTGTTCTTTAATTTTCTTGCCGAGGGCAGAGGGGAACGATTTGCTTTTGTATTTTCTTATTTCTTATTTCGTATTCGTTTAGTTGATTGGAGGAGTCCGCGCTGTCAGATGAATGAAAATCATAAAAATGTCAAACCTTAATTATCATAAATAGTTAAATGACAACAAATATTAGAAGGCTCGTTTGTTTGCTTTGCTTTGGAAAAGGAAAGTGCGAATCTACCGAAATAAAAATTTGTCTCGGTTTTTCTTATTGTCGCATTTTTCGGGTGACTGGGAAGTTCTTTATTTTTATGGCGGGTCATTAGTTAAACACATAACGGCATCCCATTAATTCCCTGGCGTGTCTTTGAATTTACTTAATTATTTATTTCATTCTTGTCATGCCAACTTGATTATGAATTAATTATATGGCCAATTTCAAGGGACTGAAAAGGAGCAAACTTTCGGGCTTCTTCTCTCAATTAAATTAAAGATATGCGAAAGGAAATAATAAAGGTTCTTTTTCATAATTTAGTCAGCTTCTTGGTTTTTAAAGGATTTTTTTCCTTATCCAATAATTTAAATATAGAAGACAAAATTGAATGGAAATTTTAAAAGCCTCTTTGAATAAGAAGTCCACTCGCAGCTCCTTCAGAAAATATGAATGGATTTCAAGAGCTAAATAAATTTGTGTAAGCCGTTCGTCTTGTACCTTTTGATGGGCCGTCTCGTAGATCAAAATAAAACACCCTCCCCGCGCTTAGCCCGTTTGAGACACCCCATTAACCTCTTCACTTCTGCCCGCCGCGATCCACAATCTTCAACAATTGAATTCCTTTTTGAGCACGAAGAGCTCAAAGTGCCATCACCCAAATCACATTCACAGCACTGATAGCTCCCCTTCAATCTCACCAAACCGACAACGAGAACCAACTAAACATATTTTGAGTTATTTTTGTTTAGAGCATAAAAAATCGATTGTCTTGCAGCGGCAGTCACCCCAAACGCACTCGCAGATACAAATGAAAATGCGCGCCCGTACACATGACACATGTCAGAGGGGAGTAGGAAAAAAAACGAAAACGAAACGAAACGAAGAACCCAGAATGAAATAAAAGTGTCATAAAGCATTTGTGGCATGTACTCCCGGGGTACTCGAGACTTGCAACCCCAAGAGCGGCGCGCTGGCGATTGCAGTCGATGGCTGCTGCATTGCCGACTCGAAAGAGCGTGCTGCTGACAAATAAAACTGTCAGTTTTAATTACTAAACACAACAACAACAGCAACAGCCACGCAGTCACAGCAACAATGAGCATAAGATTCTATGAGGCTGGAGTAGGCTCGGGGCGAGGGCGGCGGCAAGTGCACTTGGCTTCTTGCGAAGTCAGACCGCCGCCGTCGTCGTCGTCGCCGCTGTCACCGTGGCGGTCGTGTGCCTCAGCATCCGTCAATGGCCCGGTCTGTTTGTCTGTCCGCCAGCCTAATGTCTATGGGCATTCGAACTCCCCGAACTGCCGACTCGCTGACAGATTACAGCTGCGATAAGGCCCCGCCGGGCAGACGAGCGGGCGAGCATCCGTCGGTCAGGCATCCCTCGCTCTGGTCGCCTTCTCGGGTGCATTTAGCTGAAATTTTAATTAAATTTCCAGAGAGGCCAGAGCGCTAGGGGGAGGACGGCGAGGTGGCCATGCGCTGATAAGATTGTGGGGGTTCTTTTGGTTTTTATTCTTCCCCCTTTTTTAATTTTTATTATTTGTTTAATCTTGAACCATGAAAATGCAAGAGTCAAACGTTCATCCATCCTGCCATCGAGGCGAGACTCTTCAGTTGCCAAGATCGTAAATATATCAGAGAAGAAATTTTTATTTCGCTTTTCAAAAACTGACTTAATTAGCCGGACCCGCCGATAATCCCAGGCAATTTGGTTGCCCCAGAATTTATGTCGGATCGGTGGCTATCGGCTGGCAGTGATTTTTATGATTATGAACTGCCATCGAATGGGAATTTATGAGATGGCAAAAATATCACTTTGAACTTCCTCCACAAATTCCTAACATATTTTGTTCTCCTTTTCTCTTTGCAGGTGAGTTCCCTTGGATTTAAAATTAACCCAACTAGCAAGAGGCAACGGGTGAGTCAGGGCGGCCGGGCGGCCGATTGCAATTGTGTCAACGTGGGCGTGAAAATCCATTAGAACTAAACTATGTCAATCGATTGAAACCGAACGACTGTGCGCACAAAGGCAGCCAAACAAAAGAAACAAACAGACCAACGAAACAACCAACAACGCACACGAAAAAAAAAGAAACCAACACACACTCCACACACAGAAATGCCAGTGCAACCTCTGCGCCATTATCAGCAGAGAGTCGATGCCCCAAGAACCCACCACTGAAATATTTACAAAGCCAGAGTTGGGAGTTGAAAGTTGGCGAAGGGAGAGAGGCCGATTGCAATACGAAATTCCGGCCGAACGGTTGCCGCCATCCAAATGCATTTAAAATGCACCGACTCGTGCAAATGAGTTTTACTTTGGGCGTCCAACTTAGTTAACCCAAATGAAAATTGCCGGTGGTTGTGGCCCACGAAAAGTCAACACGGCCCAGCCGGCCTAACATCGGTTGGCCGGGGGGTTGAGTTGGCCAATTCAAAGTGGCCTATCTGGTCATCTTCTGGGACAATGGAAATTGCAAGAGCATTAAATTAATTTCAATTGAGTTCAATTGATAGGCAAACAACTTGGGACCCAAAGTGGCTCAAAAGCCAAAAACTTTTCTATGAAAATCAGACAAGGGAATCCGAGGAAGCCTCCGAGAGGTTTGCCAAAGGGACACTCCGGATGCACTTGGAGTTGAGCAAATAATTTTCCCAAGTCCGTTTGTCTTATCCTGCCAACAAAATTCGAAATTCTACTTAGAAAACGTGAAACTTAGGGGAACAAAATGAATAGATCCTAAGGTTCGAAATGAGGCTATGCAAATGATCAGAGAATAAGGACCAAAATTGGTAGAAATTATAATTTAATTTACTTAGTTTCAGTTGTAATAGACGACACTTCTTTTTTATAAGGTCTCTCAGTTCTTCGATTCAATGGATTAGATTGTTTCTCTTTTGGTTGTATATATTTCTTTTGATTGCTTATTTTAGTTTTTAAATTCTTGATAGTTGCCTGATGGATTCCCAGAATAGGGCTAAAATATATTCATATAAGCTTGGTTGTCAGCGATCTAGAGACCATAAAAAAGGTTGATTCCTGAAAATTAATCCCATTTCTATCGACGTGTGTTTGCCTTCTCTTAGTTCTTTGATATATCATCTTAAAGTTTCTCAAATCGAAGCTTAAAATTGGAAAGAATTTGTTGAGATTTTCCAGTTTTTTCCATTCCTCAACTTTTTTAATCCCACGTCTAATTATTTTCAATACTAGAATTTATCCTTCCTAGAACAATCTTCAAATATTTTCAATTTCAAAATAAAATTTTCTTTATTAAATTTTTCTGCTCACATTTCCTTAACTTTCGTATTTTCTAATGCTGAATTCCTGAGCTCCCGACAGGACTGAATCGTAGGTCACGTAGTCTCAGTCAGTTGCTCCCCTGGCCCCTTTGTGACCACTCAATCAAAGGGGATGGTGATTGATAAAGAAACTGAAATTATGAGCTGCCCAGACGGAGACGAGATTGGCAATCAGGCAGCTGCTCATCGTCGACTATCAAATGACAAAACAAAGTTCCGCCAACGCGGCACAAAATCGGAAATAAACAAAAGCAAAAAATATATTATAAAATTTCGGGTGACCATCAGTGCCTCAAATCCACTTGGAAATTATTTATGAAAACCGCCCCAGGGAATCTGATTCCCTCCGCCTGCCCTCGCCGGGTTTGTCTGGCCGCCGGGGCTGTGGCTGCCTGCAAAGTGCTGAAGTGGCAGTTGTCGTTGCAGTTTGCTTGCCTCGTGCCGAGGCAATCGGAGCCGCTGTCGCCTGCGATCCTGGGGATTTCTGTTTGCATATCTGTTTGTGTTTATTTGTGTAGTTCACTTTTTTGTATTTTATTTTATTTGTCAGCTCGCTTGTCGTCTATGAAGTGCAATTCGATATTATTGCCAGCTAGCAAACAAACTTAGTGCCTCACTCACCAACCATTCGACTTGGCCCACTCGACAACCTGTGACTAAGGACTCGTCTGTGTGTGTGTGTGTAAACATGCAGCCATTTTGTCGCCTGCTCTTGCCAGGCATCTGCTTGGGCCCCTCCCCGACCACTGGGCGGTGTGTGTTAGTATTTGCCGAGTGAGGTTTTCCCTCAAGCATTTTCATGGCATTGTTCGAATTGCGGCTGCCAGTCTGCATTTTCCATTTTACATTTCACTCGGCAGCAGGCACTCGGCAGCCTGCGTGGCAGCTCTCGCACATTTCCTAAATATGATTAAATATTTCGTAATGAGACTGTGGTTTTTTCAGGGGAGTAATGGTTGCGGATCCTGGAATACCTGGGCAAACAACGTCTAATTGAAACTGTCAAGCGAACTGCGGTTTGTGTGTCGTAGAATTTCCTCAACTGTTGTGGCTTCCCTGATTTGGGGTAAAGGACGAAATGCTTGCGGGGCTGCAGGCCTGAGATTGATGAGGATCTCAAGGAACTTTAATGGCAAACCCCCAAAAAGGGTAAACGTGTAAAATCAAAGAATCCGAATTTCACAATTAAACTAATGGATTCGAGGGGAGTAACCCGGCAAGGCGAGGCAGTTCATCCTTCGACTTTAAGTAGCCAAATTTGCTGTCGACTGCACTCAAGAAGCGTTTGAGCCGGCAAGCAAGTGAGCGTTTCGATTTCAAAGTCAGAACTGCTTGAAGACGATGCTCCCCAGCCGGGCAAGGATCTGAGTTCCATTGGCCTTGACAAGGTCAACCCCCAGACCTCCGGCAGTCACTGTAGTTGAGTTAGGTCGCCTTCATCGTCGACGTCGACGGCTCCGCTTTCCGGTTGGGGCCTTTTAAATTGTTTTTTGTTCAAATATCAAATTAACAAGCACGTTGACTCGTCCCCCGAAAGTTTACTGATTTATTTTGGATTTAGAAAAACACACGCCGCCCACTGCCCACCCACAGGACATATGAAACCGCACAGTCGTTGTCTGGGGACCCTCGACGTTGTGGAGAAATAAAAAAAAATAAATAAACCGAGGACGTATAAAAAATGACGCGCCAAAAGCTTTACGACCCAACCAACCGCCAACCGCCCAACGGGCGACCTTTTTTCGGGTTGGCCTTCGATGTTGTTGGCGTTGTTGGATGCATCAAAGGATTACGAAAAGTTTGGTGATGCGTAAAATGAGTTTGATGTTGATTTAAACATGCTGATGATGTTTTAATGTAAATAAAAAACACACGGCAACTCGACCGACTGAAGGAATCGAGTGGTCGACTGGACAACTGACCGGGCCTGAGATTTAAGCCGCCTTGTCTGGCTGGATCCCTCTTGTAATGATGTGTAATCATCGGAGCATCCATTGGGTTAGTCGGCGCCAAAAAACCCAGCAGACCAAAGCAATGCAGGGCGGTGATTTGGTGGCTCTCGGATTAAATCGTCAATGGCTCGGGGTTTTGATGTCCCGTTGTCAGTTTTGGGACTCCCTGGTGGGCCTCTCGACTACATTGAAACTGACAGAAACAAACGGTTTATTAAATGAGCTTGCCCCGCACCGCCGCCACCAGTTTGGTGGGCTTTCATGCACGCTTGACACGGCGAGGCGTGACCACGGCACGTACGATTTTCGGGGCTATAAATTCTCAACTTCGGGGGCTCAAGAAAGTGTTTTAAAAATGTTTATAATTTAAGAGCGCCACCAGGAGCCTGTGTGTGTGTGGCTGTCTGCGCCACGTCTGCACCTTTGAGCTTTTGGGTCGCTTCTTTTGGGCAGCCCCAAACACGCACAGCCTCCGCTTCGTCGTCTCTGTCGCCCCCTCTGTTCTTTGGGCCCACAAATATTGCCCAATGTCCCTGAGGTATCGTCTCAATATCGTCTCGAGCAGACTCCTTCGGTCAGCGAGGACGTGCGTAGTTTCGGCAAGCAAGCGAAAATGAAGAAAGCAAACTTTTCCCCCACGCCCTCGGCTGGGGCTCCCCTAATTCGGTTATTATGAGGCCACATAAAATAACAATTTATATATCTGAGGATTACAAATTTGTTGCCCGCGCGGCCAGCTAGCGGACTTTATTAGCATATGACAGCCATAAACTGTCAATGATAAGCAGCAACGGACGGGCCGGCCCCACGACAGAGCGACTTTGGCAGGCGGCCAGGAGACCTCCGCCTCCGCCTCCCTCACCATTGGTAACGATTATTGTTGTCGTTATGCTAATAGTTTTATTGTCATTGTCATGGTTATGAGGCCGTCGGGGAGGCAATGCAGTCGGCTGCGGTGCTCCTTGCAGGCCGTTAATATTTGATGAAATTAATCAGCACGCGTCCTTAGAGAACCGCAGCCACACACACAGGCTGCCCGGCCTGTCGGACTTGGCCTGGCTTAATGCGACCGTTGGTGAGCCTGCGTCGCTGCGTCCGCCTTTGTTTGGTTTGGTTATTGGCATTTGTATTGATTAGGCGGTCCCGGCCGTCGTGTGGGTACCTGGCCAGGTTCCTTTCCTCAGCCGCTGCCGCTACCCTCGACTGATGTGTTGATTTGGTTGGCTGGCTGGGACCCGGACCCTCACAGCTGCATTGGATAAATTTAGCGGCTATTGGGTTGGCTCAGCGACTGCACAACACACACACTTGCCAGGCCCGCGAGTGCGAGCATGTGTGCGAGAGTTTGGTCACCAATTAAGGCGACCGCGACCGGCCCGACTTTGGGGCGATTAGTTTACGCTAAGTTGTTATTAATGGACTCCCAATAGCTGGCCCCCAAAAACTTAATTTATATAAATAGCGACCGCATGTGAAAGGGGTTAAGGTAGGCAGGAACTTAATGAAGAGGATGAAGCAGGTCAAGCGGTTTACCGGCATCGATAACTTCAAGATATCAAAGTTACTTGAAGATGAAAGAAGTTGATGGAAATTAATGAAGATATCTGAAAGATTTTAAAGAAAAGCCGACGGGGAGATAAATTAACGGGTTTGTGAGCTTTTAGATCTCTTAAAGATCGTAATTTAGATCAGAGAATAATTTAAACAAAGGCATCTTTAGTCTTAAAGAAAATTAGAGCCTGGATTCTTATTCGTTGCTAGTCTTACAATTGGTATTGGTTCTTTCAATGCTTCTAGATCCCCAAAAGATCATAAGGATGATTAAGATCGGAGAATATATGAAATAAAAACATCTCTCACCTTACAGAAAGTAAAAGCCCGGACTCTGATTCGTTGTTAGTCTTACAATTGTTTCTAGTTCTTTGAATGCTTTCCTTTCCAATTGCGTTTAGAGACATTTCTGCTTTTTTTTCCGTGAGAAAAATATTTTTCATTTCTTGAAACGATCATCTGTCTGACTAAGCAAAAAAGATCAAATATGGGACCTTAGAATCCACATTCATTTATGGACTTCTTGCATTTTAGGGAGATGCTTAGATTAAATACTCAAGAAGAGCCTTGAGTATTCAAATGAAGAGCGCTTAAGTCTTACCCTCGCAAAAAATCAGAACATATTTGATAATCTGTTCCCATTTCTTTTTATTTTCCCCACAAGATCCTTAGTCCCACCCTGCAAATGTAGCCAAGGAATTAATTAGACAGCAACTATTCCCTCGGGCCAATAACCGTTTGCAGTATTACCTCTTTAAGCGCCCGATTTGGATAATAGGATGAGGACGACGGACATTCCATCCATCCATTCGGTCAGAGAGTCCACCGCAGAAACATCTGTTCAGTCCGTCAGTCAGTCAGCCTGGCAGCCAGTCAGTCGGTCGCTGGCGGCTGCTGGTCGGTGTTTGCGGGGGTGGAAAAGAACCCCAGGGACAGCCCACGGCGGGGGAGGTGTGTGTGCGGGTTTTGTTTGAACTTCAGTGAAATGAAGACAAACTCGGACCCAAAAACAGATGATGACACAATTTACAGTGGTCATTGGTCAGTGGCCACCCCCGCGCTCGCTTTGACTTGGCTCCCTGGTCATTTGGCAACGTTTGGCTGGACGGCTTACGGTTATTTATGAACTCGGCCCGGCACATGGTCCACATTCATCAGACGGTCGGATGGTCAAGCGGTCGGTTGGCCTGACGAGTGATGCGCTTTAATTGTTGACCTTCCGACCGCCCGTCGGTCTGCTACCAGCGGCGGGAGGGAGGGGTGACCTTTGGCCGCAGATTCGCTTCAATGACCAGCAACGCCCCCGTGACAGCGGCCCAATGCAATGTGAATGTGAAATTCCAAAATTTGAGCTCCGAATGTTGAATTTTCGGTGTGGTCAGCAGTCAGCCGGGTGATTTCCCGGCCTGGCGAGGCCGCCGTGGGTGGGTCGGTCGGTCCGTAATTCAATTATAAATTGTTCATTAGGCCGCTTCATGGTCAAAGCGTTTTAATTGCTAGGCTTTCAGGCGACGCGTGCGGATTTTTCCGGTGATTTGAGCCACCGGTAGGCTTGGCCAGCCCAAATGACAATAGCCGGTCAGTTGGGCATCACCTGTCAGCCGCCCGGCCGCCCGCTTGCCGTTTCATTTAAGCCCCGAAAATTGCGCGCATGTGTGGCCGGCCGGCCTCCTTTGGGAGCCGCAATAGGTCACCCGGGGGGCATGGTCATCATTGTCCCAGCCCCACCCTCTCATTAGACGCTGGATTTTCCGCATCACACGCAGCTTTCAGCTGCAGCCGACATTTCTATTTACCGCAATTTCCTCTCCCAGCCGGCCGCCTCCCCCCGGGACAGGCCCCCGCCCGTCGTTACGACCCTTGTTTTTCGGCACTGCACAAGTTTATTAAATCGAAAAACGATTACAAACTATAATGCAGTGTTTGTTTTGCATGAGGGGGCGGCCAACTGCCACCCTCGCCCGGGCGGACAGTCACCCTCGCTGGGTGCAGGTCACCCGCTTTTAGGTATTGACTTTCTGCCGTGTTACAATGACGAACACGGGACCAGCTGGGCAAGGGAACAGACCGTCTGTCTGGGTGTCTGTTAGTCGTTTTTATGGCCACCGCTGAACGAATTTTCGGCTTAGTGTAAATGTCAATTCGATTTGAGTTGTTCGACGATTCGACGGCGCGCTCATGGGAGTGGGCACAGCGGCGGTGGTGGGCGGCGGTCAGCACTTTTATGTGTGGCGATTAAGCACCCCGGTCACCACCATTGCCACCCAACCCAACCCAGTGATGTGTTAGTTTAGGCCTAGAAACCCGGAATCGTTTTGATTGTGTGGCTTGGCCGACAGACCGGACCCAGACCCGGTCCATGGTTTAGTCCGGGGCTTGTGTCTGTTTTGTGGTTTTGTCTTTTGTTTCCTTTTCACACGCCCCGCCCGGCCCGGCGCCGGCCCACCCTCTTTCGATTTTTATGTGCAATTTTTGTTTTATTTGCCAACGCCGCTTTGTTTTTGTTGGGCGACTTTGATTGTGATTTTATCAATATGTTCAATTCAGGCAGAGTAATTTCGATGGTGGGCCGGCCAGCTTGACCCAAACTAATTGAAATGTTCAACGACCAAAGCCTTAAATGGTTTTTATCGAGCGCGTTAAGGAAATGGAAAAGGGGCTGCAACTCCCCAGGGGTCAATGCTCTGCCCTCGGGAGTCATAATTAATTTATGAGAAATTTCCTATAAAAAAGGCAGCATTTTCGGTGGCTTGGGGATGATTAATTCTGCTTATGACTTAAAGGAGAATTAATAAACAAATGGAGCAGCTTTGAATGAACCTTTGAACCTCGCAAATCAGCTGTAGGTTTGATTTCGATTAGCTGACTCTTTTTTCTGGGAATTTGAGCTGCAATCAGACGAACTTCTTCGTTGAACACGAGAAATTCGCCTCTAAATTTTAATTGGAGTGACCGCGGAAATGACCAAGAACAAAACCAGCAAACCATCTAGTGGCATTCCCAGTGGCGCTATCACAATTCTCATCTGGTTGAGTCTTTAAAGCCAGAGAATTGCGCTTGGTGGGCGGCAACGACGCTGCTCGGCGGTCTGTGGCCGGCCAAGTGTCAATTAGGTGGCCGCAAGGCAAGATGAAGTCAACTGGTCGAGGGAAAACTGAAAACTGTCGCATCAACTCGCTGACATCACAAATGATGGGCCCCGGCGACGCCGAGGCAGCAACCAACCAGCAACTGTGGCGAAAATAAAGAGCACCGTAAATGGGGCACACAGTGGAAATGAAGTTGTACGCTTCGGAGTGACAGAACACCGACTAACCAACCGCCTTCTGGCGTGCCCCTCCGTCGAGCCACTCATGGCAATTACATTGCAGCAAAGCTGCCTTAGACGGGTCCCGGCGTCAGCGTCACCTCGACTGCAGTTCGCTCCCCGTTCGTGGCGCCTCTTGGCCTGGCCAAGTCACGGGGATAAACAAGCTGGCTGGCAGTTCGGCTGCAGCTTCTGCTGGTGGCACGCCCGTTTGGGTTGGGGCTGGGAAGCCATTGCGGTTCGTCTGTCATTTGGAGCTTTACGCTCATTTTCGCTTTTGCAATTGCCGCATTTTTTAGTCGGATTGCATTGTTACATTGGCCCCAAAGACGAGAGCTCGTCCTGCCAGGAAAGTCCACGACAAATCGTCTCGAAGGGCGGAAGGAAATGGCTGGGGTTTTTGGTGGGCGGGTGGCTCAGCTTTAGTTTGACTTTGCAGTTCGACAACCATAAGACATTTTCAATTACAGTTTCCACCGTGGCCGTTACGTGTCACACGAAAACCGGAGAGACGATTCTCCTCTCTCGACACGCACATTGCCGTGGACGGCGAACGACCGACGTCTTTGGTGTTCTGGGCTTGTGTTTCGGGGCTTTTGTGTTTTGCGGCTGTTTGTCAGCCACGAAATGCGTCAATTAGACAAAATTGCAATGTCGGAAAGTAAATTTTTTCAAGAGGGGCCCGGACCGCCGCCCTAGCCAACCCGACCGACCGACCGACCAGCCCGCATTTGGAAGCCGGCGAGGTTGCCGTTGGATATGCACATAAATTCTTGTTGTTTGTCGTGGTTGGTGAAGTTTTTTGCTTTTCTTTATCTTTTCCATTTTCATTTTCTTTGTGGTTTTTCGCCCCTGACTGCCGCCGCGCCATGCCAAACTTTTATGAGTGTTAATTTGTGTTGTCAACAAAGTTAACATGTGTGAATTTTCTTTTACTTCTGGCGAGTCTTGTAATTTTCCAGGAAAACTCTATCCCCTCTTTTTCATTGGCTGAGCAAATTGGCTACCGGCCACTCAAGGCACTTGCCGTGATTAATTTGAACTCGCAGACGAACCCCGAAAATTTCTTGGCATCGCCATCGATAACTGTCGATCACCAGTCCTCTTCAGTCTGAAGACCCCACCAGGCGCTGCCTGAGTGCAATTAAGGGACGGGCAGGGGCGACCTCGCCTGTCAATCAATGGGAAATGCAAGGCAAACAGCGGCCAGGCGGCCGGCCACTTGTGGTGTCATTGGCGGCTGGCTGCACTTCAGTCCATAACTCAATTAAAATTGAACATTTTCTCATTTAGATAAGGCGCTTAACCCCCAGCCCAGCCGTCTGGACAAAATCCAGGAATCGCTGCGTGCAAATTTTTTTTCTTTTTTCTTGTCTCTTCGCCTTTTGAGACAATTTCCGTAATGAAGCAACTGGCACTTTCCATCTCTCCTCCGTCTGGCTGGGGACTCTTTTATGCGTCTCATCGACTTTCTGCTTTGAATAGACTTCCTTGCCGTTAAGATCTTTTTCACGAGCTGGACTTGATTATCTGTCAGGCAGCTCGACTGTCGACGGCACTTTAAAGCGTGTTTTTAAATATTGACAGCTATTTGCCAATTGCCTGGATACGCAGCAGAGCCAGCGAGCCAACCGTTCAATGCCCCATTGACTGCCTGCCGTTGGCCATAAATAAAAACTGCACTGAGCTCCTTTTCTTTATGGTGGTGCAAGCAAAATTGTTGTCCAAGCAGCTTGCAACTCGCAGCTGCTTCGAGTGGAGTCCCTTGGACTCGCATTTTTCGCCTGGCAACTGATAAGCTCGCTGGGGATAGTCGAGCTTTCCGGCAATCACCAAACGCTGTCATTCCGAAAGTGTCCCAGTCTGGGTCTGGAGTGTGTGTGCAATTTCCATAAATATTTCATTTAGCGCAACTTATACACTTGCCAGCGTTCCTCAGTTGGTCTTCCGCTTTCTATTGCATTGCATTTTCCGCTTATCTATGGTTTTCCATCTCTTGTTGTTGGGCTGCAGTTGCCTTTGTTCCGCTTTGGTTGTCGTTGTTGCTGCTTGACTGGCTGTCCGGGTGGTTGCTCTTCCCTCCCCCACTTGTCATAAATTGGCAGGAAAAATATAAAGAAAAAATGCTACAAAAAATACCAGAAGATACCAGAAAATACTAAAAGTGGAAAAAAATAAACGTAGCCAAGGCAACAGATGCATTCACCGAATTGTGCATAAAACTGTCGGGGACTTTGACATCTTCACAGACGACGCCTTGCTCCCCCGGCGCAAAGTCAGCATCCTGTGATATATGAATCGAAAGAAGCTGCTCGGCTGGGTCAGCCAGCTTATCATTTGGCCACTCGATTAGAGCGAGCGAGCATTGAAGTCATTGGGATTACGAGTTTCTCCATTGCATTCCTTTGCCGGACGGGCGCTTTAAGTTTTCAGCTTTCGGCTTATTGATCAGTCGAATCAAACGAGTTATGTGCTCAGATTTATTATCCACTTTTTGTCCCTTCAATCGTGGGTAATTGGGTCACTGAAAGAGCTTTCAGAGAGCTCGAAAACAATTTCCTGTCGCAGGAGTTGCGCCGGCAACAAGAATGCAATCAATTAGCTTGAGTTGCTGCTTATCCTTCGTCGACTGCTTGTGCCCCGTGGGCATGGCAATCATCTGGAAATTGTGATTCCTGCCAGCCATAAAAACGGTCAGCCCGGCAATCGAACTCACCTAGCTGCCAGATAAGACGGCCAGTTGGCGGCCACTCGACGGCACTTGGCCGCCAGTTGGCGACCGTAAAATGGCCATAATTTGAGTAACGTGACGAGACAGTCAGCCCGTCTGTCCGTGATCTGCTTGTCGGCCGAGAGATAGCGATGACAGCGGTAGATGGTGCGGGAAATTATAGTGAATTATAAGTAAAAAGGACATGCCGGGATAATGGCGCGTTTAGCATACATTAAAATACTAATTTCCTTGAAAGTGGCGCACAGAAAAAAAGCGCACTCAAAAGAAAGCAGAGTCGCCCCACGGCCACTGAATGGTAGTCGACGGCCTGTCTGGCTGGCTGGCCGGGTCCGTGGCCGTGGCTTTTAATAGAGCCGCACTAATTACATGGCCGTTAGAATGGCGCGTGGAAGGAGGTGGCCTGCCCGGAAGAGGGGCGTTTGGTAGTCAAATTTTGTAATTAAAGTAACAAAATTTATGAAACGTAACACGCCCCGCCCGCCATAAAAGGCAGTTATGCGCGTTTCGCGTTGCCTACTTTCGGGGGCTGAAGTTAATTTTGCGATTCGCGGTTTTTTCCTTGCCCTGCAATTGCATAATTCACAATTAAATGCAAACGTGTTGCAAAATGGCTTACATTCAAGAGCGTATTGAAAGGCATCCGTTAACCCCGCCACCCCCGGCCGACGCATTTATCTTTGCATAATGCGCTCGCTGCTGGGCCGACGGGTGCCACCCGTGGGCTTCTGTGATCCATTCAGACGCTCAGTGTGGCAGCTTTGGCTCTTCAAGCTGCGGCGCACCCGCTGAGCCGCCACTCGACAGCAGGCGGTCAAATAGCCGGACAGTCGTACAAATGGACAGATGGGCAGCGGTACTTTGGGTGATTTCGGTGCTTTCTCTCGCGTCTCTCATATAAAATTTATTAGCCCAAATTATGATTGTTTCGCGTTGCCTTCCTTGCTGGCCGGGCCCCTCGCCCATTGGCCTTTGTGTCCTGCCGGACTTTCCCCCCTCTGCACTGTGCATTTTAATGGCCAACTGTGCTGCGTTGCCGTGCGCCGTTGCTTCCTTTTCTCGTCGGCTTCTTTTTGCCGCTGTCTTTTCATTTGGTGCATTAATTTTTGTTGTATGTTTTTTTTTACCCTCGCCTTTTGGTTGGCCGCTCGTTAAGTCCGCTTTAATTTTTACTTGAGATCATAATTTTTCAACGGGGCTCTCTGGAGGTCTCCCGCCGCCAGATGGGAAGTGACGAGTCCGGGCGTTTTTAATATGCCGTCTGTTGTGTGTATTGCAAATTGCGTGCGTTTAATTGTGGCTCCCAATGGGCACTGCAAATGCTGCCAGTCATCTAGGAATGCTGACCGAGCTTGATGGTTTGTTTTCCCCAAGGAAATGAAGGCGAGGGAGCGCCATATAAATTTATGCGGGCGAATTTTTGGGCGAATTGAAGAATACTATGAGGGAATTTGGTTTGATAATGTTTAAAACTTAGTCTCAATATTATATTTGATTTTTGAAAGCGGTTGAAAAATAAAACTCTTTGTTTTTTTCTACACAGAATAAATATCAGGAAAACCCTTGAATTTTATATTTCTTCTTTTATAAGTTTCTTAATTTATACATAACAGAAATTAAAGCTTAATGACCGTCAAATAATCAGTTATCTTTCTCAACCTTTGTCTGGTTAGTTGTTCTCAAAGGCGAATGAATTTCTGGTTCTAAACAATTTAAAAAAGTTTTTCAAACTTTAATTTATTTCTTCCTTATCTTTGTTGGTTCGACCTTGCTCGTTTGACATTTGCATAATATTTAATTTGCTGAGATTCCTACTCAAGCCTATAAAACCGAAAGCCTGCGAGGGTTCCCACTTCTTTGCAAAGCCGAAGGGACTTTGATATGAGCAAAAGAACGAAAGCCAAAGAAAAGACAAATGACCCATTAAATGCCGAACTTATGCACTTCCCGGGGGGCACTGCGGTGTGGGGAAGGTGAGGAAAGTGATACAAGGAAAGGCTCTCGGAATGCAAAGAAAATATTGCCCCGCAGCTGAGAAAACAAACTCGTGATTTTTATACCTGCCGCCGCCCCATCCCGCCCGCTCCAGCGGCGAACAGTAAAAGGCAACAACAACAATGGGTTATGGAAACTTAAAGCGTGGAGAGAGGGAGGTTAGAGGGCAGAAAAGAAAAGGATAAAACTCATAAAATACCAGGATATTCGCACGGTCCCATGCACAGTTTTTACTTTTCTATTTTTCAGCATCGAGGTAAGCCGACCCACGGCGACGAAGCGGAGGTCGGCGGCCGCTTCAACTCCGGGTTGTCTTAGGATTTGTTGTGCTTATGAAAGCATTAAACTTTCCTCATTTAAGGTTACGCACTTCAGTTGCCTTTTTTACTGCAATTTCCCTTCGATGTCGCGTCGAAGCCACCACAAAGCGAAGGCTGCCTGCCTGCCAGGCCACGCTGTGGGGAAGTTGGGAAATATTTTGCCGCCCTCAGCTTCGCAACTGTTGATGAGGCGCTTGCTTGGCTTAGTATTTTTTTTATAAATTTTAAATCAGAACACCAACAACTCTTTTGCTTTGGGGGCGTGCCATATTTGCGGCCATTGCGCCTTTGTCCCTGTTTCTGCAGACGTCATCGCCGAGTGTCACCGACTTCCTTGAGGTATTCCCACAACTGGCCCGTTATTATTGCTTGTCCTGCCCGCGCCTTCCCCATTGTTTGCCTTTGTGGCCGGCGGCCGAAGCACAAAACAAAAGTCAGGCAAAGAGCAGTCAACAAGCGGCAGTGCCAACGCCAAAGTGAAGTGGCAAATTTCATAAACGAATCGTTGAACTTTGCTCAGCGCAAAGAAAAGAGGATAGCCACGGCCAGCGGGCTGCAATGCGCTCCTAGAGGTCCTTGTTTGTTGCTTCACTGAGAGATTAACAATCCCACGTGGTGCCGTTTTAATGCCGCTCTGAGAATCTCGTCAGTCGGCGGCTCGGCTCTCAAGTATTTAAAACTCGTTGGCTCGCCAGCTTTGCTCGACAATGCAGCGCCCACACAGGAGCCAAGACAGCAACAGACACACTCTGACGGGCTTAGGGAAAATGCCAAGGCAACCGGGCCAGGGCAAGGACAGTGGAGAAGCCGCGTCGTGTAGGACAACGGCGAAGACGTGTGGCAAACGAGCTTTCTTTTGCCACGGCCTCCAGCAAACGCGCACACACGTGCACAAGAGCAGATGAGCAGTTAGACAAGCGAGAATCCAAGGGCAGTTCGAAGAGTTTGGGAAGATTATATTTAAATTAAAAACCAGTGTACTGAATTTGGAAGTGGAAGATTGGTTAATTCAGCAATTGAACACCTGAAGAGATTTTGAAAGTCTCAACACTTTCGAGATATTTTTGATCGACTTATTTTGCTTGTTTTCTATCAATTTCCTAATCTCTTTTTCTCTTCTTCTTTGCAGGTATGTGATTTCCAACCATTAAACTGTCTCAGTTCCCATTTGTCCTCATGTAAGTGACTCTTTCCTTTCTTTGTGGCGATTTTCTTCAGTCTTCAAGTGTTTTTAAAAATTCCACAGTCTTTCGATTCTTTTACGGTTCTTTTCTCTGGCTTATTGAAAGCCGACAATGCCCTTGCCATAAAATTTCGTAGGTTTTTGTGAAAATAAATAAGCCAATTTCAATGGATTCGCCAGGCTCCTCGCTTCAATCCTTTGCCATTCGCTCTTTCCACTTAAAATTCTTCGTTTCGGCCTCGTCGTCAGGCGGGTCGCTTGTAAATAAAAGAAACAGAGCAGAGCCAGGGAAAAAATAGTAACAACATTTTTAGCTCACGGCGCGTCAGTTATATTCGCGTGTATTTGTTTTGTGCCTCAGCGCCAGCGTCAGCCAAAGTAATAATAATAAAAACAAAAGGGAATAAAAACACAGCCAGCATAGAGTCGAAAATGGCGAAGAAAGAAGCCGCCGCTCGGCTTTGGTGACAGCGACGGCAACGGCGACGTTGAGTGTCGTGCGCCAAAGTTGACGTGGCAGGCGAACAAACAAGCAGCCCCGGCAAGAAATAATAACAGAAATGCAAACAACAGCTTGCCCCTCCCTGTCCCTGAGACACACACACGCGCCTTAGTGTCTCGCTCATGTGGGAATTCCAGGACGCGGGCTGCAATGTCGCGTAGCAATTTCACACATTTACATAGTCAAATAAACGAAACACTCACCAGGCAGCAGCAGGGAGTGGAGCACAAAAGTGTCGTTTCATAGCGGAAGTGAAAGAACTTGCCGTGCGTCCGTTCGTCCATTGGCCCCCTAAGGAGTCGAGTAGTCGCCGCTGGCGTAAAAAAGGCGCAAATTATATTTTGTCATAGGCAAAAGACAAACACTCCCGACCACCCCCATATGCTTTGTTAGTAATGGGTGTGTAGGTGTCCCTCTTTGTGTGTCTGCGTGGGCGTTGCTTTTATTACAAATGCAAGAATAAACTGCCGAGGAGGCGGTGTACACGCGCGAGCCCCACACGCACCAACCCGCGAAAGTAGGCAACACTTTTTGTCTGGCCACAAAACGAGTGACGGACCCAGACGACCCGACGCGCGGTCGTCTGCATATCAACAATATAATTTATATGCTAGATATAAAACCTTATTAATGCTCACACGCACTTGATGTGGTAGTGAAGGCGCCCGCCTCTGTCTGATCTGTCGTCTGGCCAACGCGGCGTATGAGTGACATTTATGTATTAATTTGGCGTCGTCGTGGGAATGGCAATAACCGTCAAAAGGTAAAAAACAAACTAAAGCGGCTTAATAGAGCGGTTAAGGGCCTTAATGACTAAAGGGAAATAAAGCCGCCCGCCTGAAACGCAACCGTAAAAGACAAGAAAAATGAGAGTGAGCAGAAAATTATAAATCCTCGTGACATAAAAACCACACCAGCTTCTACTTACGGAGAAGTATCTCGTTTCAGTTTGAGCCTAAAATAAATTTGTGTTATTTGAACTGCTACCGCAATCGATGGTTTTGCGTGAAAATGAAAACCAATAGAATAATTTTAATGAGGCTTCACAATTCCCATAAATAAGGGAGGACATTTTTTGGTCATCCCAAATGCTTTATAGCTCATTAAAATGTCAATAGAAGCTCGCATAATTATATGAATTATAGAATTTCACATCCAATTTTTGTGCCCTCGACCTCTCACCTCTGCCATTTCACGCCCACACATTAAACAAATTAATTGCAGTACAGCAGAAGCTGCCACTGCTGCCTGCCAGTCGCCTGCCAGTGTAAACCGAAACTCGGCCAAAACAAAAGTCGCTCCGGAGAGTTGGAAGCATTTTTGAAATTTATTATTTTTTAATTATGCAGCATTAATTGAAAATACAGAAGACAAAAGTTGCACTGCCAAAATGAAATCACAATTAAATGGCCAAAAATTCGTTAAAATTAAATCTACCAAAAATCTTGATTACAATACTTTGTCTTCTTTTCATCACCTGAAATTGCAATGGCCATTTTACAAATTTAACAAAGGCAAAAAGATGGGAGAAACTTTGAATCGGGAGCGAATCACGCAGCTTTAAAACAAATGACCCGCAGCGAGCAATTTTACATGACACGCAACTCTGCCCATTGACCGGCCAGTGTCCCGAGCACCCTCACCTGCCCCTGCACGCAAGTAAATTAATTAAATAAGACAGAGAAAGAAAGAGAACGTGGAGGGGGGAGGTGGGAAACAGGTAAACCGAGAAGTTAAATAAAAAACAGGAAAGACAAGTCGTGTGCTCGGTAAGTGAAACTTGAAATTGAATGAAATCCAACGGAAGAGCAAGGAAAAAACACCAAACTGCTGCTGGCGGAAGCGAGACAAAGACACACAAAGCCCGTCCGTCGCAGCGACACGGGGAAAGTAGAAGAAAGTAGAAAGAAAATGAAGCGGAGAGAGGGCGGCGACTGCGGGCTTCTGGCTAACCAAAGACAAATGTAAAACAATACTGTGGTTGAAAATGAACTCGCGGAGGACGAAAGAAACACGGAAATACGAGCAGGTCCGCCCCAGGATCTAAGGGCATATTCCTGGGCGGATAATTTCGCCAATGCCCACAGCAATTTTCAGGGAATTACTGCCGAGCCCACCACACAACCTGGAGCCGTCTAGTCGACATCGCCCACATGATTAAGGTTTCACAATTTATCCAATACAATTAGTCCAAGGCGGCAATGAATAAAAACGGAAGCCCGGCAGTCTTGGCGGACACGGGGCGGGGCTTCCCCCCAGTAATCGTAGACACCGCGGCACTTACATTTCATTACTCACAGGCCAAATGAGGGAAGAGGAGTGCTGGCTGTGGGATGACTGTTATGGTTCACTGTCTGTCAAAAGGTGCGTCGACTTTTGAACTTTGAAGGCTCCACAAAAAACAGAATTTGTCTGAAAGATTGGCGGGGAGCAGGCGTCACCTGAAAGGCCTTGGAAGTGGCGTGGGGGATTTTTGTGCCGCAAAGTTTAATGAGAGTTGAAAAAACGCAACACCGAACGTTTGGTAATTTGATTTTACGGCCCAGGATTTCTGGCTCTTAATGAAATTCCCCCACTCATCCAGCCCAGGTTAATTGAGTCGGCAGCTGCTTTCATTTCCCAGACTCCCGAAAATATGGAAATTTCTATGTCGATGTCGGTGATTATGGCAGTGATTTCTAGATAACGTTTTGGAGTTGCTTTAATCTCTTTTATGTGCACTTATAATCGGGCTGAGGATGAGGAAAGGAATGTTAATTTTGGGAGGAGAATATCCAAGTGGCTCTTGAGAATTCGAGAGCGTGAGCCTCTCAGACTTCAAATCAATCCGCTTCTGTTGTATATTTGAGCAATTGTAGGCAAAATTAAATTCAAGCCCTGCCATTGTCATTGGTTTCCAATTTGAATGGTCGTTTTGGTCTGCCATTAAACTTGACCAGCCGCTCGGTCAATTCGTCTGGCGCCCTTTGTCCGTTTGCTAGTTTCATTTCCGCTGTTTGTTCATAGTTGCTTTGGTCGTTTATTTGTGCTTCTGTGGTGTGATGTTTGCCATATCATAAAACCGCAGAAAGCAGTAAACTTTTTCAACGGCCGACTGGGCGCTGGCCCCACGGCGGCTCGGCTCACTCAATGCACTCAATCAATGCACACAAAACAGGACGAGGGGTGACCTCAGCGCCATCAACTTTTGCTGCCACAACACTCGGGACAAAAAGCTCTCATCGAAAAACAACAACTGCAGCAGCCACAATGCCACAAAACTGAGGCCAGAAAAATATACAAAAAACCTAAAAAAATTTTAGTGCCACAGATAAGCCGCATGCAAGTCAAGTTCCCCCGCCAACAAAAAAGTGGTCGGATTCTGGAAGAATGGGGAAAAACGAGACTGCAACTAAACTAAAACGAATCCAAGCGACAAATGGAAATTGGGAAAATCAACAAAAGATTTTCTAAAAAAAGCACAAATGGCCCGCATGGCGGCCAACTTTCCGAAGCGACAGAAAAAAAAAACCCAGCCAAATCAAACCAATGACGGCAATCAAAACACAATAAAAACACAAAGACCAAAAACTAAGGGATTCACAGCCCAACCGGCGGGCGGCAGGCTGACCAACAACTCAAGTGCCGCTAACAGATTGATTACGAAATTGATAATGCGATGTGGTGAGTGGCGAGCTGCGGCGGGGGAACCTCAAATCGCATAATCGCCTACAGAAGGCCTGGCTGAGAAAGCCGGCAAAGCCTTAAAAAACAACAACAAAGACTAACTGGCAACTGGGATGGCAAGATTCACAGGCCATTTGGCGGCTAAAAGCGTCCCAGGCTAAAGGTTCATTTTGGGGTTATCGCTTAATCGCATCGACGGGGATTGTGCTGCCCTTGTCTTGGCTTGAAGTGCCGCCGCCGTCGTCGTCGTCGTGGTTGTTGGCGGCACCTCCGGACCGTCTCGGTTGTCGGTGGGGGGCTTGTTGTTTTTATATTTTATGCGCCTGTCGCTACCCCGAGCGCACAATCATTTTTCAATAAACAAACAATTTCATGCTTTTTCGAACACCAGAGGCAGACAAGCAGCCGGCGGGACGGCAGGACAGCAGGGCAGCCTGGCAGTGCCGCAAATCGGATCTAAGCCTCAATAAGCAGCCAGCGACAAGGCGCACTTCCTTGTCCGCCTTCGTTGCCCCCTCAGATGGCTATCGGTTTAATGCTGAGGCTGCTCCCCCATTGAGCTCTGATTACTTTAGGCCAGATTTTGCGGTTGCCGCTTGTCTATCGGCGACTGGGCGACCCCGAAACTGTCAACTGGCTAACGAAATCCGCATGTCCCGAATGTCTCCGCTGCGTGCCGGGATGTCAACGTATCTGTTTTCGTTTCGGCTTAGTTGGCGATTCATGTGAAAGCTTTTATTGATTAATAATTGCTTTCTGCTTTCCTTTCTCTCTTCAATTGTTTCCATCACATCGAAAGAGGATAAATTCACTCATTCTCTCCCACCCTACAAGTTCGCCGGTGGGTGGCCATTTGGGCCAAAGTTTGGCCCATAAATAACCGCAATTATTCCGGCAAATGTTCGGCTCAAGCTGGCAAAAAGTCGACCAAACTGCAGCAGCCGAGTAATTACAACAAATTGCAATCTGCCCTGAGAGATGAAGAAAACTCCGACTCACTGGCATCGTTAAAAATGAAGCGTAACTTGAGAAAAGATTGGCAAGGAATCAAAAAAGCTTCAGAGGATCTTTGGGCTTAGATTTGTTCTTCAATCATGAAAGTTCCTCAATTGAGTTTCTAAGCTGAGTTCCAAGAATTTTGTAGACAAATTCTATCAAATCCTGTTCGCCATTGCGTATTTTAGGCAGCCTCCTTTGCTTCCATTAGAGTCAACACTTTCGAATTCTTAATCGTTCCGAGAGATGGCCCAGCGCCGACAAGGAAATGTGCTTGGGTTTGTGTGCATGTCCGTAGACAAATGAAAAATTAAACAATTTCCTAGCTGGGGTTGCCTGGTTGACTGGAGAATGGCTCCTTTTTTTGGGAGTGTGTGCTGGGGGGAAAAAAACGAATTGCAAAATTTAACTGAAACATTTATTCTTCAAAGCACTAAATTATTCGTTTCTGCTCCTCTCGGCGCCCCAGCGGCGATGTGGGACCGGCAAAGATAGATGGTTGCCTGGAGATAGAATCGCTCCTATCTGGCCGTCCGCTCTGTTCTCGTTTCATTTCATTTCTATGCCATTTTCATTTCATTGCAGTTGTTTGCCAAGAGGGACATTCCCGCCACACCCCTTTCTCATACTCTCCCTCTCTCGCACTCTCTTTCTCACTCATGCTGGCCATGTTCTCTGGGTTTGTTTGCTGGCAAATCGGTGGCATAATCATCGGCTTCGCTTCTACCCCAGCTCTGCATATGTCAAGTGAGCCAGAAGTCCGAGAAGAAGGAGAGGAAAAAAGTTTTCCAAGAGCTGCCATAATCCATTCGACTTGACTTGGCGCCGGACTAACTACCAATCCTTCGTCCTTGTATCCCTTTCGCCCTCTTGCTCATCTATTAATATGCGCAAATTATAACGAGCGCAAAGCAAACGTCCAAAAAAAATGGAGTGCCCAAGCAACCGCAGGCAAACAAGTGCAATGACGGCGGTGTGCGGTGTGTGTGGGCGGGTGTGTGTGGTGTTGAGAGACAAGTTCATTTACTTGGAGATCTGGCATTGTTCGTGATGCTGCGCTCCTGCTGAATTCTTCGCTCGTTTTGGATTGCCAACGTAAGCGCTTTTAATTTTCAGCTTGCATGCACAAAAGTATGCAATATGTTTTTTCTTTCTCTGAATGCGACGCTCGGTTGGCCCGACTTGCAGTTATGCATGCATGACGCACAGACACCCACACCGCAGCACACCGACAGACCGACAATGGCTTACATAAATTTTAAGCTCCATTAGCAAAATGTTGTGGCTCGCAGGCGCCCCAGGCGACGTGCCCCACCGAGGCGGACGCTCCTCTTCCTTCTCGAAAAAACTGCTAGAATTTCTCGCCTCTCATAGTTGGTTTTTTCGGGGGTAGTTCGTCACGCTGGTTGGCCACAAAGTTCAAGTGCAACAAAAGTTTGTTTCATCAAACCTCCCTCGGCCCCTTTGCGTCATCCGTCAGCCTGACTTTATATGAAATGCATAATGCATGACACGAGTTGCCAATTTCTCTGCTCCAGCCCCGCTCGGGGATCAGGGCTTGCATAATTATTCAATGTGCGCTGGGCCGGTGGCTCTACACCAGCCAAATTAGGATCTCCAGAAACATAAGGGCAATATCAGACAAAAGAGCCTCTCCCAATTCCAAGAGAGCTTCCATTTCACCCCCGAGGTAGACCACCAGGCTGGCCTAAGTTTCGCGCTCAATTTGGGCAGGGCTTTCGGCCAACTGACTAGCTGGCTAATTAAAGCAAATCAGTAATAAAATGAAGGCCTAATGAAGGTGGTGCGTGTGAGAAAGGATCTCTCTGACCTTGCAGAAAACTCACTAATTGCAAATAAATTAACTCGGCTTTTAATGGCTCAGCCCAAAAGTCCCAGCAAAATCAATTATTTTGTGCTTAAATGCGCAAAAGTCCAGTCCCAATGAATCCAACGTCCAAGCGAGAAAAAAAGAGGAAAAAAAAACCCCGACGACCGCATAAAAATCAATTCGGCAAACAACGAAATGAGTTACGGAAACTATAAGTTACCCGGACACGCGGAGCTGGCAGCCTGGCCACGGCCTGTGGCACCTCAAGTGCCAGCCTAGATAGTCCTGGGCGTGGGTAATGTGAGCCTCCGGAGCCAGAAACGTTGGTGGTGGTGGTGGCTGCTCGGGTGCACACAATGAATACAAATTGCTCGGTAAATAAACAACATCTCAATAAAGAGCAAATTACCGACGCCACCGCCCTGAAGCCGGCAAAAAGTAAAGTTAAACAAACCACACACACGAACACGCACACACACACGCTGGCGGTCGCAACCGCATTGATTCCCTGGAAATAAGAAAAGAAACCCGGGGGGGAGATCTGAAGGGAGATTTCGGTGGCCCAGGAGCGCCCAGTGCATAACAATGGCAACAATTTTGGTTTTAAGCGTGGCTTTGACGTGTGTGTAAGTGCGTGAGTGTGTGTGTGTGTGTGGGCACACTAATGAATTTAATGGCGTTACATCAACGGCGGCCTGGCGCCTATTCTGTGGTCCTATTGCCCCCATTCCAGCAGCTGTTGTTTTTGTTTCCCACTGTGATGTGTGGCTGGGCCTGTAGGAAAGTTTCTATTCAATGGGAATTGTGCCAAAGAGTCGGCCGACGGCGGGGAACGGAATGGCAAATAATGAGCGTAAATCATGGTTAACCGATAAAATAGAACTAAATTTTAGGGCCCAGGGTGGCACAAGGTAGCCCAGACAGCTTGAGGGTCCCATTCGAGCTTTAAAAGGAACTTTTGCGAGTTTCTTTTAAAGTCGGAGAGCAAGCAATTAACCCTCAAGGGCCATTCTTTCGGCGTTTTGTGCCCAATTTGGCAGCTGGCTAGTTAGGCGAATTTAATATTAATGCAATATAAATTTTAAAGAAACCCTCGCCCGCACACACACACAGGCAGAGAAATATCTAAACACAGACAGATAAAGAAGCCAACAGACAATAAGCAAAATTGCAAAATACAAAAGGCGGCCGCTTAACCCCTGAGACGGGGTTGGAGTTCAGGCCAAAGAGATTCTTTCGATGCGAGCCCATTTGCCGGGTCCCGGCCTCGGTCCCGGTCCCGCCCTAGGGGCCGGGCGGGCGCTCCATTTTCCTAGCTGACTTCTCTCTGCTTCTTCTAGGCATTTTTCGTTCTCGTATTTTGCCTTTTTTTGATGTTTCCCTCGGGATCGCCGGCCAGTAATTGTTGCGCCTGGCCTGCCCCGCGGCCGGCTCATATTTATACCGACAGCCTTCTCCGCCTCCTCCACGCACATTAAAGTCGCGCCCGGATAAGCTTAACGGAGCGCTGGTCAGGAAGCAACAGACAAATGAACCCCCCGCCCCACCGGCAATACGAGAAGAAACCAAGATGAAAATGGAGAGCAGCAAACTCGCGTTTTTTTCTCCGCTCTGCTCTGCTGGGTATTCAAATCGCAGGCCAATGCAATTGGCGTTCATTGGCCTGACCGGAGCATCCGCGGGGAGGACGAGATGCCGCGGTCCTTGTCATAAACTCGCCTGTTTATATTTCTCCGCTGCTCCGAAAAGTACGCAATGAAAAGTTGCGATGTGCAGTCTGCAACGAAAGCAATTAAGTCGCCGGAATCTGACAAATTTAAGTGAATGGAATAACCAACTCAACTCTAAAAAAGGATTCGAAAATGCTTTTCGCTTTTTAGTTTCGTATTTTATTGGTTGGAAGAACGAAAGATTTTCTCTGATATTGCCATCGTGATTTTTAAAGGACCCTAAAATATAACAACCAAAGTTCAAAGAAGGAAAATAGACTAAAAATCTGTTCAAGGAGCGCAAAGAGTCAGGCTCTTTGGGAGGTTCCTTTGAATAATTATGGCGAAAGGACGGAGAGAATTGATAAAAACTGTGATCTTCGGCCTGAACAATCAAAAAAGAAGACTTAAGCAGACAGACTAAAAATCCCCCCAGAGTTCCCCTAAAAATTCCTTAAAGTTTTTAGCCGACTAAAATTCCCTTTTAAGTGCAAGTACCCGAGTTAATCAAGGGGCAGTTCCGAGCGGCTGCTGGTCTGGTCCTTTCGATTGGCAGCCAATTGCATGCCAATATCGATGCCTGTTGATAAATCAAATACAGCCCACATTTTTCCATGTCGCAGTTATTAAATTTGGAAATTTAATTTCCCTGCAAGTGCAGCCAACAATGCCGGACGACCCGCCGGCCGCTCGGTCGGCTGCCTTGTGCTGTCCTCAACCAAAACGGACCAAACGGATATCTTATGAACTTTTACATCTCCATTATATGCAAATGATGAAAGCAAGAAAACAAATATTGCTACCTCAGGCATTGCCGAGAAATAGCACGAGGTCCTGGACGGTCACACATGCCGGGCTGGCCCGCGTCCGCCCCTTCGTTCGGCAATATAAAAGGGCACATTGTTTGAGCCGGTCAAGCGGGCAGTTGGGCTGACTGGGTTCTGGTCCTGGCTGGCCATCGGCCAGTGCCAGGACGCCTGCTCATATCCAGGCATTTACATAAGCAAACAGCTTCTTTTATGTGGAAATGGACGGTCCACGAAACTACAGCCAAGTGGACACTGCGCCTCGGCCGGTTCCTTGCTCGCTGGCTGGGAATGGTCAACAGGCAGAGGATGGCCAGGCCGGGACCGGACCGGGACCGAACTACTAATAAACCAACAAAAGCAACGGCACAGGCAACGGATATAAGCCAAAACCGAAAGTCCTTTCGCCGCTCGAAGCGAGGCAGAGAAGAGAAGAAACAATTTTCCCTCGACCATCGAGATGATCATCTCTGCACGCCCGGCTTGCCATGGGCCGGGCAGAATAACGGCTGGGGGTGGGTGTTTATCAAACTGCCCACTCTTAGCCGCTGCCTGATAGCTTGAACAAGCAGCCCCGGGCCCAATATGGTAACCAATCCTTGGTCACCAAACCGGTCCCCTGCCAGGGCCGCCCGTGATGCTCTCTAGGGTTTCGCAGCAACAGTTTTTGCGGTGTCCGGCCAAAAAAAAAAAAAAAGCGAAAAAGCGGGAGGGAAAAAATCAGATAGTTCTTGAATATTCCACAGCCAAGGCAACGGGGACTGCCACAGAAAGGAAGCCAAAGAAGGCAATGGAGAGAGACGATGAGGGGGAGGAGACTAAAAACCAAATTACCATTCAAAGTTGCCAATTTTTAGGCCCAGAGATTGGCAGGCTTGGCCAGAAAAAGAACAGAACGGAACACAAGAAATTCAGATTGCCGGCCATGTGGGCAAATTTGATTTGTCACTTGTCAACGCCGACGACGACGCCTCGAGTTGTTAACAAGCAGGACCGAAACCGACTGAGCCAGGGCGGCAAGGAGCAAGCAGACGGCAACGGGAAAGTTTTGTATCTGATAATCAGCAGGACCAAATCAGTGACGCTTTGGGCGAAAACTTTTGCGACAAAATGGAAATCGCAATGGGCGACAAATTTGATGGCGTCGCGATTAACGTTCTAAATTTGCCCTTAAATGCGAGAGTCCTTTTACCAGACTGCCGACAAGTGTGTGCGCTGCGGGTGTGTGAGATTTTCCATATAAGCAGAAAGTTTTTTTCTCTCGCTGCATTTTTTTCTGCAAATTTAATCACTTAACCCCAATGAAGTATAAAAGCCTCGATGATGCCAAACACACACACACACACACTCGCCAACAACAACATCAGCAGTGTGCGGGCGACGAGGACAATAAAGAAGTTTCTTTTCTTTTCTCCGGGAGGCGAGAAAACTTTTCAGCCAAAGAAAAACCGAGAAATTCGAGCGGCAACCGGGGGCGAGCGGCAGTCTCAATGAAATTGATTTTTCACTTGCCAGAGGTCGTTCTATAAGCATATTAATTCCACCTACCCATTGTCGGCCGTACGTATGCGTGTGTGTGTGTGTGGCAAATGACAAAGTTACTTAAATTACCAGGGAAAACTTTAGTTGGCTGCCCGCTGCCGTTGCCATTTCCACTCGACTTTATGCATCGCCTCCAATTCTTAAGCAGAATTAATGAGTGGAAGCACTCACAACTTTCTCCTCACGTCCTTGGCATCTTGCAGTTACTTTTTGGCTGAGTTCAATTTAAACTCGCTTAAAAAAAAGAAGAAACCAAACAAATTTGCGAATGGAGCATCGGCGTCCCTCCAGTGAAAGTTTCCATGTTTGGAGAGCGAACGAGAGAGGGAAAGCGAAATTCTTGGTTTGTGTGGCTCTGGAATTTATGCATTGAATGCATTTTTTAGGTATGTGGGCGAAAACTTTCAGTGTTGCCAACTTCGAATGACCCAAGGGTCTGACAGCGGAGCGGCACTGGGTGGCCGGCCAGCTGCTGGCCCACAGTCATTAATGTCTAGAAAATGTCTCACAACTTTGAGAACCCTCAACTTAGTTATACCCCAAATGCTGCTCATGTTACTCGTGTTTCCAGTGTTGCCACCGTTGTTGTTGTTGGTCTGGGGGCAACTTTATGTGGGCGCAGATATGCGTTGTGGGGGTGTGGCAGCTGTCATGTCAACCAAACTAAAATTTGTCTATCTCTGCTTTAATTTATGAATAATTCCCAGGCCGAAGGGCGAAATTTAATCGAAATTGAACAGAAGCCCGGCTGACCTCCGTCGCTCTCGAATTTGCTATCATTTTTCTTTAATTTGAATAGCATGAAATATTTCCTGCCGACTTTCAATTTCCCAAGCAAACAAATTGAAACCAACATGGTAATTGTTTTTGGTTTTCTGACTTTTATAAAAAAAAGCCAATTTTTTCCTCAAGTCATAACAAAAGCACAAAACTCGATTATTTTCCGAGGCAAAAGTTCAAACACATGAAATTGTTACACTAAAATCTTATGCAATAAAAATAAATCTTTAATTATCCTAGGAAATCCTGAAAAATGCGTCTTAAAATGCTTGTAAAGAATTGCATTTTCCAGGAATTTAAAAGAACTTTAAGGTTTTTGCATTTGAGACAAGATACTTAGCTTTCTTCTGAGCTGGCGGTTGTGGATTAGTTGTCTGTAGAAACCGACGAAAGCCATGAAGAAATTTCTTTCGTAAAATTCATCATTCCATCACATATCATTTTGGCAGCCCTGGTTACCGCCTGTGTTGGCTTGCCTATTGAGGTAGAAGAGCAGAAAGCTTAAGCCCACATGTGTCCTTTCTATCCTTTCAAATTTTATTATACTTTTAATGGACCAGGACAATTCACCGTCGACTGGCTGAGCCTGAGTTGTGATGCCGGCTTGTCTGCCTTGTTGTGGGCGGCTGCCGGGGGTTTCATAATGTCGGTTATTTGTATTTGTCGTATTGTCAAAAATCGACAAGAGCCAAGTTGTTAGCCATAAAATATTAAAAAATAAGCCCGACCGACCACTCGTGAGTCTCTCGATGGCCCACGCAACATGCATGCTCGCCGAATCGGACACTCAATCATGGGGAAGGGCAAAGCCGAGTCATTCAACGTCGTTGTGTTGACTTATTAATCGAATTTCTCTGCTTGGATTGCTCTCGATTTTTTATTTAATATTCTCGCTTCGCTTTTTTTTTTGGTCTATGCATTTTTCAGCCAACTGCTGGGGCACTTTTGTAAATTAAAAATAAATTTATATATCACCATGTTGGCTGGTTTCTTTGCTTTTTTTCTGGCATTTTGTTGGTGATTTTGCGGTATTATTTTGTAAAAAGTTTCCTGCGTCATCCATCAGCCCGAAGGCAGGGCAATTGGGTTGACATTTATGCCTCGACCAGCAAACAACTTTAATTAATTAAAAGAAAATATCAGTCACCCGCATCTCCCGCGCCCAACGCCCTTAATAAGCTTGCATATAAATCGACATAAATCAATTAAGTGGATTGCGAAAAACCGACCAGCACTTTAAAAATTTAAACTCAAACAATCCGTTCTTTGTTTCTTTGCAGATTTCACTGTCGGCCTGCGACTGGTACAGCTGCGGATACCGAATTACGTGATTAAGGGAGCCGCAGCGCAACTAGAATGCCTCTACGACTTGGACGGCGAGGCCCTCTACTCGGTCAAATGGTATAAGGACGGTAATGAGTTCTATCGCTACGTACCGAGAGACATGCCGCCGGCCCAGTCCTTCCGTCTTCGCGGCGTGGATGTCGATGTGAGTATGCCAACGAGATGCATGGCCAACGTGCCACTGAGTGTGCGTGTGTGTGTGGTTTTGTGGCCCTAAAACTAACATTAAAACAACGTTGCATACTTTGCGGCAGCGCTTGACAATGCCACGCACATGGCGGCCGTCGAGCGCCCACAGGGGGAGGGCTGGAAAGGCCGACTGGCTGGTTGTTTATCACCGCTCGGCTTGCCGTGTCTGCCTCGGTTGGCAAGTGCAGTCAGTGCGCTACACTGGCTACCTGATGTTGTTTGCCGGGTCAAAGGTCGCTGGCGGAAAAGAAAACCGAATATTTAATGTGACTTGAACGCGACGAATCCTGTAAGACTTTCCAGATCATTTTCACGTTGCTTGAGACCCACATTTCCGCTGATTGTATGGCCCGCCAATCGTATTGGTGAATTCACATAGAAACCCCATCACCGACAATGTAGGCGACCCTGCCTGTCTGGCGTCGCTCTCATCTTCGTTCAAATGACTCGGTTCCATTATGTTTGCCACTAAAAGTTTTGCACGTAAAATGCAGTGCACGTAGCGCCCACCCGCCCGACGAGCCGACCATCCTGTCAATGCATCTCCCGCCAGGTGGAAAAACTAACCCAAAACGCATACAAAACAAGCAAAGTACCCGGGACACGGCCACCAGGACCTGTGCACGGTCATGCGACTCGGGCGGTGGGGCCCCGCAGCCTCGACTTGCCCGTTGAGTTCAAGATAAGCACGTGAGGCAGATACACTCATCCAGGCCACCCACTCGACCGCACACACATGGAAAACCCATCGACTAATCGCCTCATCGCGCCACCGAAAAACAGAATCTGCTGCTGGCCATGTAGAGGCGTGGCAGCCGCCGCCCGAAAAGTTCGAGTGCAATAAATTTCCTCAAGTTGCGCTTTTCGTAGTCATCCAAAACCGGAGCGAGGGGCCGGCCATGGGCGTGCCAGAACGTGTCTATAATGCGCGTTATAACAACGCCCGATGCCGGGGCGACCACGACGGCCACATGATTTTTGAGTGTCGGTTGTTGTCGGCGCTGGCAGAGCCACTGGCGGGGCGGCATTGCCTTTGCCTTTCTGCCTCAACTTTGATGTGGCGCAGGAGATAAAACAGCCAACCGTCCGTCCGTCCGTCGCTTGCCAATCCGTCGACCGTCGGCAAGCGGAACATGTTGCTAAGAGATACAACCGGGCGATAACTGCTTTTGTGGTTGAGACGTCCGCCCCGCTGTCCGTTGGCCCATCCAATTCTGAAACGACTGCTGCTCATGCAGGACATGGACAGGCTAATGGGCACATCCAACTCCATTGGCGGATATTGTTTTAGCATAATCGATTTGAGTGAGTGGCGGGGAAAGCGGTTCGCCCTGGCTTGGCCACTTTTAAGAGTTGCTGGCGGCGCTGGTGCCCTTCCCCGGCGCCATTTGGCCCGCTTGTTGGTTTTGTGGGGGGGGCGAGTTTGTTGTTGTTTTGTTTTATTGCAGTTTCAAATAGTTTCACACTCCGACGTGAGGTTCACCTTAACGGTGTGTCTACTGCACGCAGGCACTCGCGCGTGTGTGTGTGTGGCGAACTATAAATTAGGTTAAAACAGCAGCAACATGGCCAACACAAAAGACCAACTCGGTCCACCGCCAAAACGCAAGGCGAAAAATGCGCAATAAAAGATAACAAACTGCACAGACGGCCAGCCAGGTGGGCCCAAGGGTGACTGAGGTTACCCGAGGTTACCCCATCGCATCCGCTGCCCTCTCCGTGTTAATGGCTTAAAGTTCAGAAGAAGGTTGCCGGCCAAGGATGCCCGCCAGTCACAGCCGCCGCCGGCTCTGCTGTCTGTCTTCAATCGACCGGCCAAGTTGGCCAACAAACATTTAAAAATGGCCCACCCGGGCAGTTTTCAAAGGCAATTACGTTACATTAACATCGAAGCCTGACTGGCAGGACACCGCGCAGCCGACTGGTCCGGATGTCAGGCCGGCTGTTTGTTGTTTGGCTTTAACTTTTTTATTTTTGTGCGACGACAGTTGGCGCTTTCATTGGCCTGAGTTTTTAACAGTTTACCAATTTTTTAATTGCAGTTGCACAAATCAAGCGACGCTGTTGTTGCCCTGAGGAACGTCACTCTCCCGTCAGCCGGCCGTTTCCGCTGCGAGGTCTCCGGCGAGGCGCCATCCTTTCAAACGGTCACCGAACACTCTGACATGATTGTTGTGTGTAAGTATTGCCCAAGAAGAAAACGGAGACGACGGACGACGGGTCACAAAACTTATAACTCTAATTAGAAATTGTGGCGATTGTTGATGGTTAGGCAAGTGGGGGGCGGGGAGGTCCTGCATTTTCCAAGTTGACACAACGGAATTCGTTAATGGGCTGGACTTTTTGCGGCTTGGTTTCACCAGGGGAAACTTTTATAATATCTTGAGTGCTTTTAAAGTGCATTAATTTATTTTGAAATTGCATAAATTATGGCAACCGCGAACGGGGCGAAAAATAATAATGGAAAAGGCCAAGCGACAGCGGAAATGAAATCACAAACTTCCATTCACCGCTCGCTTAAAGTTTCTTTCAACACGTAAAGCAAAATTGAAACTGTAAGCTTCACGGATCTCCAGCTAGCAGCAGGCTTATAGATGATTACTTTCATCTACCTACAAGCTGGCCTCAGGCTGGCTTAGCTTAGTCGTTTTGGAAGGGCCTCGCATTTCATGTCATCATCACCATCCTTTGTCTTTGAACTGCGCCGTTGAGTTATCCTTTTATGGTGGTGACCTTTCTGACGAATTGCTATAGTCGTCGTGTAATTAACTCAACAATGGCAATTCGATTGAGCGTTTTAGAAGACGTTTAGCTGCATTTGACAGACTTCCGTTGATTCCAGAGTCATAATAAGCTTAATAAACTCAAACGTCGCTCGAGGGAGGCCGGCAATTCCAGAAACTTGCTTCTTACTCAATTTTGCTGAACTTGTCGGTGACGGTGGCTCGGTGGATTGTCTGTTTGTGCCGCTTGAGAATTTCCCGGGGCGGTACAGGAAACTTGAAAATGCCAAGTTGCCAACGTTGCGTCGCCGCCCCCCGCAGACTTTGGAATGCCGACAAATCCGACAACAATTCTCACAACAAAGCGACTGAAATGGGCAAGCCCGCCACCGTCTCAGGGGCTTATTCAAATTCCCTAAGTAACCCACACGTGTCCGTGTGTGTGTGTGTGGCGTTGACATTTCGTTTGTTCAATTATAAACTTTACGTGGGCGTGTGCCGTCTGTCCGATCGCCTCGACCTTTTTGGCACCAAGTTTCGGGCATTTGTCTTTGTTTCAAGCGTTCTTGTTTTTGGTTTGTTTTGGTCGATTTTTATTTCATTTGCTGTTCATATTGTGGTCCAGCGACTTTCAATCAAATTCTCTTCCCGTTTTTTTTGGTGCCGCCCGTCGACGGCAAACCGAACGCAGCTGCCTTGGGGTCGCCAGTCCACTTCCGCTTCCGTTTTGATGCCATTTTGATGGTCTTGTTCAGTTTTTGTTTTGTTTCGTTGTTGTTTTTTTATAAATTCCACTCTTGTTTGCTGCACTCGCCCGTCTGTCACCGGCCACTGACTGGAACTTTTATTGAATTTCCGAAGCGTGAGGTCCCGTCGACAACTACCCGCCGTAAATTCAATTTTGCACAGCTTGACTTCGTTACGACGATGGTCCTCGTCGATCCACTACAACAACTAACGCAGAACTCCCTTGCCCTCTGTTTATTGCAGCCCTGCCCGACCAGGGGCCGCCGAAAATCACAGGAAGTCGCGCGCGCTACCAAATTGGCGACTGGGTCCGCATCAATTGCACGGCCGGCCGCTCCAAGCCGGCAGTCGATCTTGCCTGGCAAATCAACGACAAGCCGGCCGATCCCCATCAGGTGCGCAAATACAGCACCATCGTGTCAGGCATTGAGGGTCTGGAGACCTCGGTGCTGGGCCTGCAGTTCCGCGTGGAACAGCACCACTTCTCCAGCGGCGACATGAAGCTAAAAGTGAGTAGGATGAGATGAAATTAAATTAATGATTTATTAACCTATTTTTGATTGCAGTGCATTGCCTCGTTGGCGACGTTTTACTGGCGCAGCAATGAGGAGTCGGTTGAGGGCGACCGCCCTCAAAAGGCGCCCGTGTTAGAGTCACGGGAAACAGTTTATGCTAGTAATTCGCGTGCCGATCCCGTGCAAGGTACGTCTTTCCGGGAACAATTTGTAACAAAAATCTTATCAATTTTCATTCAACCACAAGCAGCCAGCAATTCCCAGGACTCATTGAGAAAGGCGCATGTGCCCAGTGCGTTCTTCTTGCTCGCATTGGCCGCGTCGGCCATCTTGGCCGGCACTGGCGGCAACTGTTGGCCTTCACTCGGCTTACCGTCGTCTCAGGGCGCCCAAGAGGCAGTGGTTTCAATGCTCGGGGTTCAGAATCAGGTTCAGTTCTTCCTCAGTTTCCTAAAATCGACGACATCGTCCTCCCTGCAGTCCCCCCGGCGGCTGGCTATACGGTAGCTCTTTTAAGTCCACAAAGTCCTGTTAAAAAAAAAAAAAAACCGTTGAACGCCTGTCCGCCCGCCTGCACGACCCGCCCATTTCCTCTGAGTTTCCGTCTTCAACTCGCCACTAGAGTGTCTAAAAACGAAAGCTTTCAACTGCCCTTCCGACCCCCCGACAACCCAAAGCTGTCCCAAAATTTCATTTGTAATTAAAAAAAAAGAATTTACAGCTACAAAAAGGAAATGGAATCAGATTACTTGCCACTGCGCATTGGCTAAAGTTTGTTGAACAAATTGAACCCAAAAACAGAAAACAAAATCGAATTAAATGTTTTTAGCCAAAAACCCAAAAACAAAAAATGTTAAGCATACAAAAAAAGAATTGTAAATAGTTAATGTTTAATGTGTGTGTATGTTGTTAATTTTTAAGCAGATTCCCGCACTAACTCCGCCTAAAACCCTCACCAAAGGGGAAATGTAAAAACTTAAAACAACAGAGAAATGGAAAACAAAATCAAATTAAAATTGAATGCCAATTCAGTCCAAGTTGAATCGCTCGAGCGATGAACCCAAAAGAAAACGTATCCTTTTTTGTTTTTTTCTTTTTTTTTTGTACATGTAACTGTTTTTCCTCTAGCTTAGTGCGGTTCGATAAATAATTGAATTTTATTAACTATACAGAGATGAAAGCAAACGCGAGCTAATGACGAACAAAGAATGCAAAGCAAAAAGAAAATCAAACATGAAAATATTGTTGGAGAATTAATTGAAAATTGTACATTCATGAGAGCTCAAATTAATCGGCTTATTGTGGCAACCACGAAGTCTCATTTTCTAGCAATTTTAAGTGTTACACAACCGCAAAATATAAAAGAAAGAAAAACTATTAAAATTGATAATTTCAAAATCCGAACTTCCCCGAAAAACAATCGATTGCATTTAAAAGGCAAGCCAAATTGCCAAGTCGATCATTTTAAGTTTTATTCGAACAAAAATTCTACTCACAAGTCTAAGAGCACTAATTGTAATATTACATACATTAATTGTACAATAAACAGGGCGAGGCCAACTTAAGCATTCTTAAAAGCCCAAAAGCTAAACAAAACACAAAAGCATTGAAGAGTTTGCTTAAGTCGGCCTCACCCTGTTTGGTTGCATCTTTACATAAATATATACATAAATGTATATCGTTCTTTGGAATGAACTAATCAAGCTTAGAATTTAACAACTGGTGACTGTTTGAAAAGTCTTAAAACTAAAACAAAAACATATCGTAAATTTATAAATTGCCAAAGTTTTTATGTGTGTGTGTACGTAAATGTAAACTGTAAACTTAAAGAACCTTATCAAAAATGTACAAGTCTATTCATTTACCAGCCAATTAACGATCCACGAAAACTAAATGTAAAATTCTTGCACCTTTCGAATCTTAGTTTGTCATTGAAGGAGAAAACTACTAACAACATTCCACATGATTTTTGCATACGGCTTGAAAACAAAACCCCCAAAATCCCCCATAGGCTAGCGAAAATACACAACCAAAAGGAAAAAAAACCATAGCTTAATCGAATATCTTTGTGTGTAAATATTGTCGATAGGTAGGTGCGGTTTTAGTTTTGCCGAATTATCTGTATGCGTTTATTCGATTGTAATTGCAATTAAGAGATTTTAAATTTTAATTGTCATAAATACTAAACGCTTTGTAAATACCACGAACCCATAAAAAGAATCACAGAAAAAAGCTAAATTAGCGTTAAGCTGCCGACCTGCAGAATCGAAGGGGAAACGAAAACATTGCGCCAATTTTAATAATTAGAATGAAATTAATTGATACACACCCACAACCACCGCACGCACCAACACGCACACCCGGCCAGCCGTATAGATAAGCTCGTTTATGAATATCCAAATGAATGTAAGTTTCCCGTTCTATTATAAATTATGAATCAGATTCAGATTGTTTGAATGTGTGAGTGAATGTGACTGCCAGTCTGTGCGTGTGTGTGTGTGTGTGTGAGGGGGCGGTAAAAATTGAGTACTACAGTTAAGCCCGATTGATAAGCTTTAATGGATATAAATCGGGATTGTTGTAACCTATAATGATTTTAAGTCTTGTTTAATGCCACACGCAGCTATAAACACAAAATTGAATGTAACGAGCATTCAGGAAACGATCAGAATTCGCTCTCGACGATGGCAGAGCTTAATTGTAAGTGTAAATTATTTGTGTATTTAATTGAAGGATTTTTTTAGATGTAATTAAATATAGCACTTGAAATTCAAAATAACATAAAGTACATACATTAAAATATAGAATCGAAAAACTCTCTAAATGAATACCAAAAGCAGCTTGAAACGAAGGCATTCAATCTACAAAAAAAGAACACATAAAAATCATTAAAAAAAACTCTAAAAAATGCCATGAACTTAATTTTACTTGATTCTAAAGATAAAGCCACAAATCTAAGCTAATTACTAAACGAAACCGAACTCTGTAAATAACTTTAAAAGGTAAATTCAATGTACTATATAAAGAAATGGAAAGCGAATCAAATTACGAACGGTAACTCTTTGAAAGCGCTAAGAAAATTAATAAAATTTAACGAGAAATATTTGTTTCAAAATCAAAGAAACTTCCTCCGTGCGTTCCGCGTTGCAACACATTCTGTATCCTTCAATTAAATTCCAGGGTCTCTGCTTAGTCGACTCTGAAAATTGGGTAATTTTTAAAAAATATTTCAAGTACGTGAAAATGTCGCCAGCGCACGTGACGGCAACGAACCCAGCAGCGGCCTCCACAATAAAAAAGGGACACCGAAAACATTTAGCAGTAAAGACAGCAAAATCGACAGATCAACGGCGGGGAAATTATTGCATGGACCCTCGAACATTAAGCGAGCGCAAAGAAAATGCAAGAAAAGCACTCGTCAAAATGCCTTTGTCCTTTGTCTGGCTCCGGTCCTGCTAAGCTGGCTGAGGAGGTGAAATTCTTGGGGATTTTCTGGGCACTAATAACCTGCCAGCAGGTAAGCGCCTTTGATAAATACAAAGACAAACGCTAAACAAATTATAAGTACCGTCGGCTTAGCGTTACAAATTTATTAGCGGCGCCCAGAAAATTGCCGTCAAATGAGGCGTGGCTCCATTAGCCGCCCTCCTGCCTTGCCTTGACTTCGGTCAAGCTGGCTATCAAATATCCCATAAATCAGGTTGTCCATTCAGAAACAGTCTCAGTATCCTCAGCCAACCGTGAGTATGTGAAATCCTCTGTAGGTGCAAATTAACCTTGGGCTTTTCCTAAAAACAGCAGCTTCTGGCGGAAAATGTTTTTCATCTACGTTCGCCGGGATAAGTAAGCTGCTGAGTCTTTTGAACTTCGTTAAAGTTCGTCACCTCGCTGGACGATAACATCAGCTGTCGGTGGAGGCCAAGGCAGGCGACTGGTGCACTTCCGCTTCACTGGATTTCCGGCAGACGTGCTGCACCACCAATCGACTTCGATAGCTGCTGGGAAAAAATGGAATGGTCAAAGCCGACGACATTATAGCAGGGCTGGGGGCCGGGCCGGCAGCCTGCATGCTGTCGGGAGCCCTTTGTTTTGTTGTTATCACACTTGCAGCATTTGAAATGATTTGCAATAAAAATGTCTGTTATGGTTACGGGGCTGGCCGAACGCCCAGTCGGCCCTGGCGGTCCGGCTGCTCTGGCTTTCCGGCAAATTACGTGCTTGCCAGTGCCGGGCCCATTGTCATTGCCTTTGTCACTGTCACTGTCACGTAATATCATTGCCATTGTTGGTGCTGTTTGTGCTGTTTTCTTGTCTTTGTTGTTGTTGTTGTTCGCTACATGTTGGTATATAAAAATTTATATTTGTATTTGGGTGAGTATGTTTGTTTGTGGAGTTGCTCAGTTGCAATTCAAATAGATGAAAGGCCAATGAACGCCGAATCATCACGGACACTGAGCACCCTTTTCTGCCTAACTTTCAGGCCGAGGGAATCGCGAGGCCATCAGGCAGTCGGCAGAGACTCATCCAGCCGGAGGTCCCCAAAGCAATCATAATTTCAGGGACTGCAATAAAATTCCACATAAAATTGCTGGCAAGCCAATTTCCGTAGGTTCGTCTGCAATTGCCCCGCACATAATTCGCCGATGTTGTGCCATAAATTATATAGATTTTATTTATATAGATACACAACGCAGTGCCTGCCGCCGGCCAGGCCCGGCTGGTCGGCCATTAAAAGGCGTTCTAGTCCTGGCAATGATTTCATGTCATTGCAGTTACGTGATTTGAAATGCCGGGCGCACCAGCTGGCCCGGCGACATTGCAACGATAGGCGACGGCACGCATTCGTCAGATACAAAGCAAACTTTAGGCTGCTCCCTCACCTTTCAGCGATTTAATCAAACTGCAAAATTCCTGCAATTCCTTGACGTCACGTCCCCAAAGCCTTGACTCCAATGAAGCGAAAAGAATCAAAGCGCTGCCGGGACAAAGTAAAAATTTAAATTCCCAGCAGCGAACTACGATAATCGAGGAATTCTTAAATCTTTTCCATAGCAAATTCACCGGGGAAAATAAAGGTAAGACTGGTCCAGATGTCCACCCACATGGGACTGTGCGGGCGGCTGGTTGGCTTTTATTGGTTTCCCTAAGATTTTCAACTAAACGAAATGGATCGGTCGCCCAGACCGGCAGCCCATCAATTGCTGGCCGTGTTTTGCTGATTTCATCGGAAAAAAGGACAGTAAAATGTGTTTTGTTGCCTGGGCTTTGGGCCCACCTTTATCTGTGGGTGCGTATATGTTTCGGGGTAATTTTCATACATTTCAAAGCAAATATCCAGGCAATATTTAGCGTGTGTGTCTCAAACTCTTTGCTTATCGGCTCAGACCTTTGGAAAATTGTTCTTTTCATTTCAACGATTTCGTTGCCCACTCACACACACGGCCACCTGAAAGGGTCGGAAAACATTGGCGATATTTGATTTTTTATGACTGTTAGCTACTTTCCTTTATTTCCTTTCACTTTGCTTACCTTTGGTTTTTTCCTGGTCACTTTCGCTTCGTTGTGCTGACTGGCGGGCTCGACAGATTTCGCCCTGCTTAAAATAACAATTTGAAATTGGTTTTATTGCCTTGGGCCGAGATTTGTGCCGGTGCCAGCGGTGGTTGGTCATTGTCGATGGCTTTTTGACATTTTATCGTTTGCATAAGCGCCTCTCAGCCGATGTTTTTTTGGGTGTTTCCATTTTAAGCTTAGACCGAGTACAGAAAAATGAGCATGAGAGCGGAGTAGCTTTTCATGCTGGGAGTGCTACATAGAATATTTGACTAATTTTTTGTATAAAATTAAAATTTCTTTAGGTGGCCAAGGGGCATTTGTGGTCAAAAAATTATGACTCGAATTCTCGTTTCAGTTTTACTGGAGCAGTTTGGGTTATTTAAGTATTTAGCACACAGTTTATATTTTAGTAAGTTGAAAGTTAAGATTTATTGGAAATCGTTTCAATATATAAAATATAAAATATGAAAAAAAAAAAATAAAAATCAGCAGCTTTCTCTTAGTCACAACCCCACTAATAAAGACGAAGACAAAATGGTAGCATACTTTTTAGGGCATATACGAAAAATACTTCAGAATGTTTTTTAGACTTAAGTCACGGAGAATTAAAGACGTTGGTATGTGCTTAATATATACCAATGGAAAAATATCTTCAACAATATCATAAATACCAGCGTAAGTATTTATTTAGATGGATAGTGGCTCAATTAAGCTAAGCCCTGTCCTCTAAAATAGTAAATAGTTAACTTATTTATACTTAAGAAATTCCACAAGAGTTAAGACTTTTTTGGAATAAATAAATTCAAGGACTAATTTAATAAGTATATAAAAAAGAAGGAGCTGTGGGTGAACTTGGATAAAAACCAAAGAGGCGCCCACAACTTTAGAGATTCAATGCACAAAACAGTTTTTATTTCCTTACTCATTTTCTTTTATTTGCTTTATTTATTAGGTTTTTATTTGTTGAATTGATGTATGCCAGCGAATATCTTTGATCTGCGCTAAATGTGGTGATTATCGCACTTTAAATGCCATCAACTACAAATGGCGCTGTAAACCCATTACCAGGCCCTTCAACACACACAGGAGTCGAGGAAAAGTTTACCCATAAAGCAAAACCGCCGCCGCCACCTTCGCCTGCACCGTCCGCGAACCGCTGAGCCGTCCGCCGTCCGTCGTCACCGCCACCGCCGCGCCGTGCATATTCAAATTAAGTCGTAACAATATTTTTATGCCCGGAAATTTTGTTGGCTGCCGGTTGATAATTGGCCAGCGCTCGTTGTATGCCCGGTTTGTGAATTTATTGGCGACGCTGGCCCACCGTCCGGCGGCCCTGCCGACGCCACGCATACACGCGCGCGATGTATGTGGAAAGTCAGTCTGGTGGCCGTAATTACCTGTTTATAATTAATTAAAATGCAATAAGCGTAAATTTGATAAAATTTGCATGCACGCGCTTATTTCGCGTTGTTATTTCGGGCTAGCGTTTTTTCGACCTTTCCGTTTTTTCCCCTTATTTTTTTTTGGTTAGGGAGGGAATTCATGTCAGCAGTTTTTGCTGGAGGGTCAGAGTGGATCTGTCAGCTGAAGGGCTTTAATTTTTGATTATAGATAAATGAAATTAAATTGTAAGCCAAATTAAACTCGATCCAGCCTGGCCAAGATGAAAATTGCATAATTCACGCAGTTCATGCAAAGTTTTTTGCATTTTCAAGCTGAATTTTGTTGGCCGCAATAATCGACCACCAACCGCATAAAATTGCAACATAAGCACATTTCCCAGTTCCAAAGCCGCCCCTCGATTTGTTTTCATTTGCCAACTCCCCTACCCTCGAGTGCATTGAACATGAACAGCCGCCGGAAATGCAGACGGCGGTCTGTGGCCACCTCGCGGCGAGTGAGTCATTTGGCCGCGATGCCCACTCGATTAACCTCCTTCTGCTTTTTGAGGACTCGAGGGGTCCAACTACTAATTGACTACAATTCGCTTCATTATTTGAATTTGGAGGGGAGTGGTGGGGGTCCTTTTGATTCCTGGGTTTCTGGGCGGAAGTGCGCCTTCCGCTAAGCGGAAGTGCATCGTCTGGCGGAACAACACTCGCTGAATTGAAAGAAAATCAAGTTCTGTCAGCTTTTGTTTTATTCGATTCCTTTCACAAATTATATTTCCCTTTGCTGCCCATTTATTTTTATTTTTCTTTAGTTTTTTTAGTTAATTTCGTTCTTTTCTCTTTTTTCAGGAAATCAACATTTGAATTGGAATTGTTTGAGTCGAGGAAATTGATTAAATTTACAACACGCACACACTTCGCTTACATTTAATCTCAGGCTGCCATAAGCCTCAACCAAGGGATCTTTCGGACTCTCGTCCTCTAATTTGCCCTTCTTTTTTCGGTCAGTTCAACTTCCTAAGATCAGCAACAAAAAGCGACTGGGCTGGGCCTGTCTCAGAGTTCATCCTTTCGTTTCTATTTGGGTTTCAGCAGAAATCCGTCTCTAGTTTTCTTGCACAGAAAACAGAAGGCAAAAATGAGATCAGAAAGGCAGAGGAGGCGGGGAAGTCTGCATTTCGGCAGTTAATTTCGTCCATTTGTTTGTTTGGACTCCTTTCATTTCTATGTATCTCTTTCTATTCATCTTTCTAACAATAAAACAATTTACCTAGTTAACCGTCTGTCAGCCCGACCGCCCGCCTTGCTCTCGCCTACTTATCAGCCCTTCTGCCCCCTTCGCTTTCTTTGAATCCTCATCCGCGCGTCTGTCCGCCTAGACAACTGTTTTGCTCTGGCATTCTCCATAGTCGACTCGTCGGAGAGCTTTCTCCTAGGCATTCTCAAAAGCTCGACATCCCCGGGCCCTAAGATCTATAAAAGCACAGCTGCTGCGGGCAGCCGGCAGTGGATCGCGATTGAAAAATGCCAGTCATCCCAATTCTTTCTGGGCATCTTAACCTTCGCGTGTGTGCAAAATAAATTGGCCAGGCAAACTATTTAAATTAAATTAATATAAATAGGAACTCGACTATAAATAATACAAATAACCAACAGCAACAACAAAATCCATACCGGTAAGTGCTAGTTTATAATTTTTACCTTGGCTTATATTTATTACGGGAAGAAAGAGAAGTGGGATGACACAGGAGTCCATGGGATTAATTATGGGAAGCGGTTCTTATTGAGAGCAGGTGAAGGGGGAAAGAAAGTAAACTGAAGAAATTAAACTAAAAGGCTTTTCCCGTCTGCCTATCTTTTCATCTGTCCACGCGCTTGTTCGTCGATCATTAATTCGCTTTTAATTCAGGTCTGCCTACTCCCAGCCAACTAATCTGTCTTTTTGCCTTTCCGCTCGACCATTTACAAGTTCTTAAAATGTTGCTTATTTAAATCTTCGACTTGGGCATGAAACTCGGAAACGAGGCTTATGGCAGCCCCAATTGAATGGTGAATATTTTCATTTTTAGAGTCCAACACTCGACTCTGCCTTGCTTAGCAATTAGGACTTAGAGTCTAAAGAAAGTTTGCTTATCTGCGAATGCATTCGATTTTCTTTTTTTTGGTATTTACAAATATCTTCTCTCTCGCTCTCTCCTCTCTCTGTTTGGGTCTGCAGTCGGTTGGGCTGACTGGCCGACTGCCCAACTGCTTGACCTGAGCGGCGGCCCATTTAACAAAGTTGTTTGATATTTGGACGGCTATTAGGGCAAGATCGCGAAGGGGAGATAATAAAAGTTTCACCCACCTGGCCGAATGATAAACACGTGTGCCAAATGCCCAGCAAGTGGCGTGCCCCGCAGCCGTTTCTTTTGGCCGAACGGACGCCTTTGTATGCAAATTAGGCGGAGGTCGAGGAGGCCTCGAATTGCAAGCAGGCCCAAAGGGTTGGGCCGATTGCATTTCTCACGCGCCAACTGCTCCCCCGGGGCAGCTGTCGGGCCGGAACACGCAAACGGCTCCCGGCAATGCATTTCTTGTCTGGCAGTTAAAGGTTACGAGGGGGCCACCCATCGCCTTGCCGATTCTCTCGTTCTTCCCAATTTGGGACATTTATGAGTCATGACGCTGCCGTTCGCTGGTTATTTACGGCGGCTGGCTACTTTTTCGTGTGGGCTTTGTGTCAATTTCCATTTCTGTCGCCTGACAGGGATTACAAATCGGGGGGTCACATTTGCAAATTTGCCGGCACGTCTGGGCTAACGAGGTGTGAGATACTGTGACTCAAATAAGGAAGGCCCAAGCGGACCAAAAGCGGGTCTATGACGAAGCCCCAAACGAGGCGGGGAAGGGCCCACAGGAATCTTTGTAAATGGAAAGGAATCCTGAGCTCAGGCAGCTAAGAGTTCTTTTTCTTTAGCAGACGAGGAGAGATTTCAGTTTTAATTTGCATATTTCAAACAATTTCATTTCGCTTAAGGATAAAACTTAGAGTCCTATGAATATTTCATGTCGGTTTCTTATTATTACAAAAGTTAATTTATACAAGAAATTGATTTACTTTTGGATCTGATCCGAGCGCGGCTTGCCTTGCATCTAAAATGGATTTTTGATTGAGCAACAAATGGAATTCAATCGACTTCAATCGAATCTATGCAGGAGATGCAGTTCAACGCTCAGCTCGTTGGGTTCGGGGTGGGGACAACAATTAGCAATGGAAAAAGGGTGCTGGTTTGTACAGTGATTGAAATTTCGAAGAGAAAACTTTCTCGTTTATTTACAAAGGACTCGCGTCGGCCAACATGGAGAAGTGAAGTGAATCTTAAGGATTTACAATTACGCTAGTTACTTTCTTTTTCCCTCTAGACACAGTTTCTCTAGAGCTGTACAGTTTTTCTTATTCTCTACTTGGATGCTCGCATTGAGTAGTTTCGAGTTTTCTTCTTTCAAAATTTCCTCTCTCTTACAATTAACGCCTGAAACATTCTCCGCGCGGCAGGCAGTTGAGTTCAACTTGCTTAGTCGCTTGGAGGAAGTCTCTTTGTAATTTGATATTTTTTCTTGAATTTCCTTTTTTTCACATCGAATGAGTTAGCCATTTAAACATTAATTTACCGAATGGGTGTAGGTGTCTGTGTGTGACGAAGTGTGTATATTTTTCTATGAAATTTGGCATAAGATATGTTTTGTTTTCTTTTCTTTTTTTATTTTCTCCACACCATAACTTTGAGATATGACGATTCCCCAACTCCTCATCGATTTGTGCTAAGTTTTGAAGGTATTTCTTTGAAAGTTTCAGTTCGCAAGTTCCGTGTTGTCTATTTGCTGTCCTCTGGGGGTAGTTAACTGCCGGCTCTGATGTGGTAGCGCCTCCAAAGCTCGCCCGAGCTGAGCAACAGCGGCAACAGGAACAGCAGCAGTTGGGAAGGCAGACGCGCGGCTGCAGCAGCTGCAAAAAAGCAGACGATTAGTTGAGGAGTTCAGTCTTGTTAGAGGGATTTGTGGGGGGCTCTTTTGTGTTTACCAATCGTGCTGGACTTGGCGGCCACAGTCTCACGGGACTCCAGGGCCGGGGCCCTCTGCTGGCGGTCGCTTTCCACGCTCTCCTCGTTGCTCTGCCAGTACAGCGAACTGATCTTGGCCACGCACTAAGAAAGAGACACTTTAAAAAGATTTCTTTGTCGAGTTTCTTTGACTCACTTTCAATTTCATGTCGCTGTTTTTGAAGTGGTAGCCGCGCACCCGGAATTCGAGGCCCAAGCGCGCCATCTCCAGGCCGTCGCGGTTGACCACAACTTTGTCGTATTGCTTGAGATAGGATCGATTGGCCGGTTCACCGTTGATCAGCCAGCTGAGATGGCAGACAGGCTTGGACGGGGCCGAAGTGCAGTTCACTCGCACTGTGTCTCCGATTTGATAGCGCGGCTGGCCGCCAGAGATTTTCGGCCCATGATTCGGGGTGACTGTGGGATAAACAGAAAGAAACATCAAATGAGCGGATGGATCGTAAATCTTCGAGAGTCGCGGTTGGGGTGGCAGGACCCGGGGGACCTCTCAGCGCTTGTGTGATTTCGTTTCTAAATAATTAAACCAGCCAGAGAGCTGGTGGCATCAACAAGGACATCAAAAAGCCTTTAACTGTAATTACACACATTCGTCGACGGTCGACGGTCGCCAGTCGACGGCCGACTCTCGACTGTGGGTGGCTGGTGGACGGCGGTTATTTAATTTTAATGAGCCAGGGAAATTGAATATTTTTCTAGGTCGGCCGCCCCGCCGACTTCTCGTTTTGTGCCATTTCATGGCCCGGACTGTGGGCCAATGCCCATTGCTTTATTATTTTATGCAGCATCACTGGCTGGCCTCACTTTCATTTCGGCCGCCTTCATAACGACGCCAGCACGTGGCTGTGGGGTGGGCGCGGGCTCGGTGGGCGCACTTAAGATTTATGTCGAGATTCGGGCCAGTAAAATACAAAAACACGGCCTGCCCGGCACCGGCACTCACACACATGCCAGTTTCTTATTCAAAGTTCATTTGGGCAGCAGATTTCCCGGCCATCAGCCGGCCCCAAAACCTGACCGTCGTTGCTTAGTCGCGCCCACAGGCGCCGCCACCCCGCCCCCCGGCTCGCTGCCCCGATGGACCGGAGTGTTTGTATGCATTATAAATATCCTGAGCCAGGCCAGGCCCCCTCGAAAAAAAGACTCACACTTGGAACGCCTCGCACATGTGAATAAGTTTGGCTCGCAATAAAAACGAGCACAAAATGCTCGCTCTCCACTCATATGAATGGAATCCTGGATGCAGGACGCCTTACATTTTCATAACAATTTCTGGAGAGGGTGCGGGGGAGGGTCCCAGGCATTGCCATAAAATAAAATTAATTTTTGATGATTTTCTAAAAATTAATTTTCTTTAGAAGTCTCTCCAGTCGTCCGAGCTCGGCGCGTCCTGGCTCCTTCTGGCCTGCATTGCGTGCGAGGTGCCTGCAGGTGGTCAGGGGGGCGGGCTCCTTGTTCGTTTGCTTATTTGTAATTTATAAAGTGAAGTTTACTCAACTTTAGTTTCTCTTCATTTTGCCGGGCAATTCGTTTTTTCTCCTGCCCAGGATACAATCTTTTTTTCTGCTCTTTTGTTGCTTCTTTTCTTAGTCCTGGTAATTCCAATTTAGTGCATGCAACCAGCAAATGCAGCTGCTGCCTCACGTGAGCAGCTCTCACAGTTTCTCTTTCTATCGGACGGTGTGTGTGTGTGTGTTGATGAAATATAACCAGAGATTTATAAAAATGGTTGACTAGGCGATGCATTTTCGGTTTTTGGGCTTGCAGTTTGTAATTTCTGGTGGGCTCCTGTAATGGCCTAGGACTTGTAAAACGGACCGGTGTGTCTTGAATTATTAATTTCACTTTGTCGAAGGCAACTTAATTGGCAATTCTATTTTGATAAAACTTCCCCAACAAAGAAATTGCTTTTTTCTTCGGTAAATCCCGGATGCTTCTTAAATTTCTCCCCTGACTTTCGCTGCCAAGCAGCACGGTTAATAAATCGCATTAGCAGCTTCAAGTTTCGTTCTCCGTTTAATTTTATTTGTCGCATAAATCTCAGAACTCAAACACCTGTCCATTCCCCAGCCGCCCCGTCCCATTTTTTCGTACCTTTTTCGGCCAATTTATGGCGGCCCGGCCACCACGCAAGGGCCCCCTACTCCTGCCGCTTCGGACAGCCACATGCCAGGGGCAGGAGGTCCTTTTTCGTATGACTAAGCAGTCCCCATTCCACGATTCATAGGTGGCCCGTTTGGCCAGCTTTTGTGAGAGAAGCAAACAAGTTTCCCGTGGAGCAGCTTCCGCTGCCGTTTTAATGGGGCAAGGAATTTTTTTCGGCCTTCCGAAAATGTCTGAAGCAGAAATTGTAAACAGCCCGTCGGCCACTCGAACACCTTGGGTGGGCGGATGGCCGCCAAGGGAGGGGGGCGTGGCTTCTGTTAATGCACATGTTGAGTCATCTAAGCCTTAAGACCAATCTGGGGGTGTGTGTGTGTCCTGGGATAAAATTTTAATAAAAAACCATTCGGCGAGAAGAAGAAAAAGTGAATTATGAAGGGAATAAAACTTCCGGCCGTAAATATAAAAAAAATAAAATAATTCAACGAAATAAAAAGCAAATAAAAAAGATCATAATTCACATAGCAAATCAGCCTATAAGATAGAAAATATCCTTCGCGGCTTGAAGGCAACGCCTCATTAGTTCCGTCCATTTAAAAAAAACCGATGAAGTTGCATTTTCGGCAAGGACTCTTTCCCCTTCAACTATCATAAATATTGTTTTTTTCCGTCGCGGCACGCACGGCCGCCTCGCCTTGCGGCCCATAAAATTCAGTCAGAGTTTCTTTCCCCGGCAAGCCGACGGACTGCCCGGCAATTGCCATTTGTTTGTCGTGGGCTGTAAAATCGATAAACGATCATATTTTCCGCCATATGTAAGTACAAACCGGCGGTTTGCCAGTCAAGCAACCCAGTCCGTTACGTGTGTGTGTGTTTGTCCTTAAAGTGCACTTAACCATAAATTCTTCCACACACACACGAGCGCACGCACGCCGACGTTGCCTTCGTGCTCATTAATTATAAAAAAAGAACCAGCGATACTTTTATTTCCGCGACTGCTTGGCGAGGAGGCGAGTGCCCCGGCCAGATCCTGTTGGCAAATGAAAATAACAGTAATGTTTTCTTAACTCAAACAAGCCCGGAAACAACGGCGGGTCGAAGGTTCAATCGCTGCGGTTCGCTGGCCTCCCACGCCGCCTGCTGTTCGTATGCAAAGGCAAAGATAACAGACGGACGGTTGGCTGGCCGGATCGAACTATCGGGAGCCGCAAGTTGTGCCTTAAAAAGAGCTCATAAAGCAGCTGCACAGCTCCGCTTGGCCCGGCCATCGAGGCGTATGAGTAATGCAATTGGCTGGGCCGGACAGGCGGCCGGGAACGGCAACGCACTTAAGAATTTTTTACGCTCCACTTGCCGGCAATGACGACAAGAAGAAGGATTATGGCAACTGCCGCCCCCTTTCGATTAGCAGTTGCCCCAGCCCCCCACTCATGCCCAGTTTCATTGCCATTTTGCCTGCAGGCCAAGGACCAAAAAAATGAGAAGAAATTCAAACTCGAACCCCACCCGAGGCCCCGACATCACGTTGTTTAATATGCAAAACCATTTCCGCTACATTCCGATGTAGACTCTCCGGGCGACTCCACAAAAAAAAAACAAAAAAGAAAACGCCAGGCCATCGCCAGTGGACGGGGCGGCTGGGGGTCTTGTGGCAAAATCAGCATGAAATGTGCTTAGTGGCTTCGGCAGGGGCGGTTACCGAAACTTAATGCAGCTTCTTGCCCACGGCCACGGAGCCCACAACCGCCACACAAATGACGTGAGCGTCAAGAGACTTTCGACAGGCCATCGACGCAGCCGATGATGAGGCAAGCGGCCGGGCTGGAGGCGATTTTTGGGGCGGGACTGTCGGCCAATGACTGAAGATTGCCGTCTGTTGATTTTTTATGCGATTTCTCTTTGCCTTTTGCGTCAAGGGCGCGGCAGCTCCCACCCGAGGGCCGCTGCGGTTTGTCTGCCCATATTGATAACCGTTTGATTTTATACGAGTTTATGAATTTGTGATTAACTCGTCGCCGCCGCGGCCCCTTAGGTGCGACTGGCTTTGATTGGACTTCATTCAGGTGGCGAACATAATGGCAGAAATTCTCCAACTGTCGCTGGTTTACAGCCTTAAAGTCGCATGGGTCGTCCAAAGCTTTCACATATGGAAATGTGATGCCAAGTGCTCTCCCGGCTGCTTCAAAAGACAAAGTCGAAGATTTTTTGCCAGCCGCAACAGCAGGACGGACTGCCACGGACGAGGAGTCCTTTTGGCTGGCTTAGGGTGACGGCATGCCGGCCCGGGGACTGGGCTTTGTCTTAACCCATTTTTCTACTTAAATCGCACGACATGAAAACATAATTTTACTTCAAATTGCAATGACAGTTGCAGGAGCGAACCCGGCCGCCCCTTTTTCCTCTGCTGGGGTTGCCAGGAGGCGGTGGGTGTGGTCGGCCACGCCTCTGCACTTTACTACTGCTGGAATGCTGGGAGGGCTTTTTAAACACGCACACAAACCGCAACCGCCCCACCACTACACACACGCACGCACACACACACGCACACTCTACCTCTTTCGCAGTGAATGCGCCCAAATGCATGCTCTATGCTCCGGCGCTTTTGTTTTATGGCGACTGCGACTGCGACGACGACGACGACAACGACGGAGACTGCAAAAATTCCATTTCAATTGTTTGCTTAGATTATGCAGTTGTATTAAGCAAAAAAAAACTCGGAAAGGGGTAGCTGGGGGGCCTCTGAAGGGGCCCCCAGCAAAGTGCTTGGGAGTGACGAAGAGCAGCCAAGCGGTCGAGGGACTGCAATCCAGTGGCTGTGACAGTTCAACGTTCCATAAGAAACCGAGGGGATCGGGTTGAACGAGTTTCACTCCACGATTCAATCTCACACCTGCCGCTGTCATTTCCGAGAGCAAAGGGCTCACGAAATTTTAAAGCTTTACCAAGAAAACAATTCAAATTTGGTCCTGAAGAGTTTGGAGATAAGGCAATTGGATCCGCTGTCTTTCTTTTATTAGGTGCTTCATATTGAGGTCTCATTATTTTCCATACTCTCATATCTTTCTTGAGGTTGGAATCAATTTCAAAGGGATTATAAGGTTCATATCGGAATTGCTGTCTCAAGACTGCTGATACTTTTTTACTTTTATCGTGAGCCGGAAATTTTATTCCAGACTTTCTAGTCGGATCTTTTTCCTCCCAACAGACTTCTTGTTCATCCAAGTCTCTATAAATTTGAGGACTTCAAACCAAACCTCAGTCTCCTTTAGTTGGTCTCCTCAAAGTCCCCTGATGTGTAATCAGAAATTAGGTCTACAATTTGCCTGGCAGAGGCTGTTGTTCATTTCGAATCCACCCGCTTCCCTTGGACTGCCTTTTGAAAAGCCCGACAGAGAGATCCTCATGGCAATTTTCTCGTCTCTCGTTTTTCCCATTCACTGGTCGGCCGACATGTGTGACTGCCATGGGAACTATTAGCATTTTAATTAAATTTTTCTAGTATTTTGCTGCCCCGACGACTCGACGCGTGTCGACGTCGGTTTGGCGTCGCTCCACTTTTGAGTTTATTGCATATGTGCCCTCTATATGAGTTCCCCCGCGCCGCTCTGATTGATGGTGGTACTCACCCACGACGGTCATTGTCTCGGACTCGGAGACAGTGTTGAAGGCAGGAGCCTCGCCCGATACCTCGCACCGATAGACTCCTGTGCTCTGGAGGGTCACGCGGCGCAGCATCACTTGGGTGTCCGATGAGTTGCGCAACTGCAAAGCAAAGAAGAAGATGAGAAATCACAGTTAAATTTCAGCCGACAGTCCGAGAAAAGCAAACTTTCGTGGGCTCCTCCATCCAAGGAATTCTCGGCCTCGAACGTGACGCAGCATGACCAGACAGACAGACAGTTTCGTAGCCACAGGAACATTAACTTGTGAGCGGTTGTAACTCTGGGAAGCCTCACTGAGTGACTGACTGAATGACTGGGGGGCGGCAGTCGAAATTAAGGCAATTAGATTTTTGGTTGCCTTTTGAGGTTTTTGTGTGAAAAATTAAGATTAATGACCCAAAATGTTTATTACTGCCCACAGTGAAATTGCCAAAGACCTCGTTTCTCTCCACCCCTCAGAAAAACCCAATGACAGGATCGGAGGGGCACAGTGAGTAGTCGAAATGGGGAATGTAATTTGGTCAAGTGGTGCTGGCAAAAAGCAGCAGCAGCGACTGAAAGTCATAAACAAAAGGAAACGCAACGAAAATTCGTCCAACTGCCCAATTGTCTCTCTGCGTTGCCGTCCAGCTGTCCGCTCGCAACTTCACTTCGGTAAGCCAAAAAAGCAATGAAAAAAATCTAGAAACAATCGCAAAATTTGTTGCCGTTGTCGTGGCTTCTACTTTCATTTTATTACACTCCACACACACACAGAATCACAGGATACGCATTGAAATTGGCAACAGTGTAGAGACGCCGACGACGCATGCGAGTTTTCCCATTGTAAAAGTCACTCAACGGGCGTTTTTTTTTCCCCCTTAGCCAGGGAAACAATTGCAGTCAAGTTCTTTAAGTTGCAGTTTTATCAACGTTTCCCACACTCACGCCCTCCACACACATACCTTCTAAAATTCTCCATTCATTTCCCTTTCTTCCCCAAGAGCGCTGTGGCTGTGTGAAAACTGTTTTGGCAAGTTTCAATACTCTATGTGCACTTGAGAAAGCAAACAGAGATTTTTTGCTGGCAGAGAAAACTCTATGGGAATTAACAACTAAGCACTTCAATGGGAAAAGTCGAGTACAGAAACAGGAAGGCACCTAAACCTTATCAGAATGCATCAAAGAAAAGAAACTCATCAGAGCTTTCTTGGCTAAACAAAATTTGTGGTAGTTGGGAAGAGATAATAAAGAAAGAGCAGAGATATTTTTGGAGTAAAACTAATAATTTGTGTAGTAGGCAATTGTACATTGAAATGTGTGGAAGTCGAAGGCAGAGACTCGCAAGAGAACGTAGTAATGAGAAATAATATAAGACTCCAAATAATTTTCTCTATAATATAAAAGATATGCTAGACTATTTGGGACATTTTAATTTCTTCATCGACTGTCTTCTAGCTCCAAAGTCTTTGATTTTCAATTCCATATTTCGGCTTGAAGTGTTTCATTTTGTCGCAGAGTATTCGAAATTCGATGTTGTCTCTTAAACTTTGCTGTTTGGTTTTGCCAGCTCGTTGCGTTTTTCTTGGAGCCAAAAATCTGACAGCGGCGAATTTCTAGCGAATTTGGCCAAGCCATTCAGCCAGCCAAAAACTTGTCGACAGCATTTTTATGAAAATTCTTTACATTGCTCACAAAACAATCACAAAAGTCACGTTTAACATTATTTTGGTTTGTTGCTGCACTTCACTCATCCAATTCCGGCCAGCCCGGCTCCCAGTTCCATTTCCCCCCGAGACCCTGTGCGTTGAGTCAACTTTTTGACTGGCTGGGCTGCTGCTTGTTGGTTTATTTCTAGTTTGTTGGCCCAGAGAACCACAAAACAAACTTCGACAGAGTTCCATTCCCCGTGGCTGTGGCCCTTTAGCTGATTTTTTTAACTGCCACGAGTCCGTTGGCCTCCCTGATCTCCTCCACCAACGACTTGGGCACGCTCAAGTTGTCAGCGTTTGGTTTTTCAAAAATCCGTTGGCTTAAAGTCGTAAGCCAAACATTCAAATGGCCCTGATTTGACTCGGCCGCATTCAAGTTGTTTTGTCTGCTGGCCGACGTGCCGGTCCAAATTCTGGCTGCCCGACTTCAAAAAAACCAACGATTTTAATCCTGCTGTGGTTGGGGGTTGCCAAGGTCGTCTTGCCCATATTTTCGCTGACTGTTTCATAAATTTAGACTTGTTTTCTTATCGACGGCCAGACAGTTCGTAAAATCCACGCACGCATCACTCAAACGCCCGATTGGCCGGGTCAGTTTAAGTTTCTGCGATTTATGCCAATGCAGGCGCCGCCTTAGACCGCTTAAGCAAATTGTTATGATTATAATAAAAAGAAAAACAACGGCGCAAAGAAAAGGCCAAAGCGCTTGGCCTGACTGCCGGTCGTTGACGGAGGCATTTGTGGCGCCACTTTAAGTGAAATGCCCTCCTTTTCATGGCTGGCACGGCCAGCAAGCGGGGGGCATCTAAGCCGACAGGACGAATGGTTAACCTTTTTCCAAATCGAAATTGAGTGACGCGTTGGCGTGCGAATCGTACGTAAAAAATGTTTATCCACAAAACCGTCACGTGACCTTGCCCCAGTGCCCCCTCCGACTCCGGCTGGCCGACGCCCGCCAAAATATCCACACGAGCAGCTCGACGAACCCTCATATGGTTGTGTTTCTTTTATGGCCAACAAAAAATTACATCAACATTAAATTAAAGTTAAATGGCAAAACTACGTGGCAGCAATTTTATTCACCGACCCGCCAGCAGCTCCGCCAAAAGCGGGTGGCAACCCTGCTGAGCAGACTCTCCTAATAAGAACCAAGATTTCAAGTGCTGGTTGACGCATCCTCGTGGGCCGGGCAGAGGGGGTGGAAATTGGGGCAATTACATGTTTTAAAATAATCATTACAATGCTGCAATAACAGTAAATCCCCCAGCCGAAAGGGAAAGTTTCCCTTTGTTCACTCAACAAATCCCAAGCCAGAGGGAGGCCTCATCTTTAATATTTTGGGGGATGATATAAACTCAAATTAGAATAATTTAATTAAATTTTGAGGGAGCGAGCATTTCTTCCAGTCCCACTGTGCCTGGGGCGCTGCTGTGCTGCCACCTGTTGGTCATTTCGGTGGCCATTGCCTGGGGATTTTTGAAAATTTGCCTGTACTTACATCGATGTTGACGCCTGGTAGAGGAAATGCCTGTCCCGGCGGCTTATCGCGCGGCACATAACGGTAGATCTCGTGTCCATCCTTGTACCATTTCACCGAGTAGAGCGACTCGCCGTCCAGCGCGTACCGGCAGCCGAGCAGGGCGCTCTTCAGCCGCATTATGTGATTGGGTATATTAACCTTGGTCATTGTGAGTGAGCTGGTTATATCTGCAATTAGTGCGAAAGCGCAAAGAAAGAAAGAGATGGCCAATGAGTACGAAGGCTTCAATGAAACTAACAACTGAGACGACTGAACCGGGGCGGCAGTTTTTAATGCCGACCCCGTTTAGTTTGAGTTTAGTTTTACCGTTACCCTTTGTCTGTGCACGTCGGTGAATGTGTAGGGGTCATAAAGTCTCCCGTATAGCCCTGGCACGAGGTGGCATTCTGTAGTTTTATAACCGCCCACCTCCGTGTCCCAGAGACCCCACCATCCTCGCTCTTTCGCAGCGTTAACTTTTATGGTTTACGTTTACCGTTTCGTTCCCTTTTTTTCGAGGGGCCATTGTAATCAAGATGCAGGCATTCAGCCATTAGCAGCTGCCATTAAACCATTTGAATAGAGCGGGCTGTGAAAACAGCTCCGTCTCCTCTTATTGTCCCAACCCGCCGTTATCCTCGGCCTCAAGTGATGTGAAATTATTTATCGAATGCTTAGGATAAGAAAGCATTGAAATATGAATAATTTTAGTGCCACAAGAATACAAAGAGCAGGCGGCCATCTCTGCATTCTTAAAACAAACATTTAACCTACCAAAGTTTTGAATTGGACTAATTTAATCCGAATGTCGAAACTAGGAGCGAATATAAAAGAAGAGAGGAACGTTTTTGTGTCTTTTGCATTGCCAGAGTCCCAGTGTCGTTCTTCTGAGTTCTTCCGCACGACTTGGTAGCCCACCAAATGTTCATTAATCCGTTTATTTATCTGGCTGCCTGACCCAATTCCTCTTATGTGACTTTTGACTGAGACATTCGACTTCTTTGCTAGAGAAAATTTACAAAAGATCAAAGTTTCACTTCCTCAAAGCATCCACAAAAAAGTTCTCTGAAGAAACGCCTCTTGAGGCTGCAGATTCAGAGCCCGAAGGCCGAAGATTGCTGGCGGTTGCCGCCGTTTAAAATTGGATAAATTGGCAACGATAGGAAAGACAAGACCTTTGGTTAGTCTATCCTCGTTGGCCGCATTATAGTAAATATTATTTATTAAATTAATAGAACGAATAGTTCCCGGGCCGCCTGACCAACCGAAACGAAGAGGAGCTTCAATTTGTTAGAATCTAACCTTATCAAAAATTCACTTCCCCAGGCAGAAAGTCACTCCTCTTAGCCAGTTCAATATGTAATGGAAAGTTTAATACAAAGCCACCATTTGGTCGCCATTTGCTGCTGCTCCAGAGTTGACATATTGTAGAAAGTGCCCACTCATAGGAGCTCTTCTCCACCTTTTTCTGCATTTTATGTGCGCCATACAATCGCATTGAAATCGTCCACCTTCGGCATAAACTGTGCGCCCGAAGCGCTTTATCCAACCACCAAACGCAGCCCCACTCATTGCCATGCAGCAGAAATTTTTAGCCAAGCCGAAAAACTGCCGTCATATTTTGCATATAAAATGGAAAGTCCGAATTTTTTAGAAATCGTAAAAAAAACTAGAACTCCATTACCATCTGCCCTGCATCAGACCCCCAACCCACCATCGCATGAATAACGGTCTTCTACACACACACAGACAGACACTTGCCTGGTCAGCGGATGACTGGCTAACTGGCTGGCTGACTGTACTGCCTCGAAGGGTTATTACTGCAAATCGGGTGAGAGCGTAAGGAAAAAACTCGTGGCGGTTGCTGGCCACGTCAGGACATGTCACTGCAGTCTACAATTCAGGGGCCTGCATAGAAGGAAGTAGGACGCGGAGGCTCGAAATGCCGGCCAAAATACTGAAGCGTTTAAATCAAAAAGAATTTATATTTTTTGTGCCGTTTGTTTGGCGAAGGCTTTATGACATTTGGCGCGCCCAGTTGAAGTTTTGTCCGCAGTTTTGGCTTTTTACGATCACACACACGGAGGGGGGCTGACACGCCCACTTATTTAATAAACCGTTGGCTCTGCCTCCGTCACAGTGCCACATCCTGGCCGAGAGTCAAAGGTAGAAAGGCAAATGGCACACACACCGCGCCAGGCGTGGCAACCCGCGGCGAGGAAGCACCCACACACGGGCACCGTCAGACGGGGGCGCGCGCACACACACGCGGTTGAATTTATCACATTCACATGCAAATTGCGCCAAACGACCTTATTATGCAAATTGCCAACTGCAAATGGAGAACGAAATTGATTTTCCTGCATTTCTACAACAACAAAAAAAGAAAACACCGGCGAGCAGCTCCACTGCCGAACCAGAGAAACCACCGAGCCACCAGAAGGCGTCGAAAGATGGCGGGTGGCGGTGGCGGCAGGGAGCACCAATGGTAAACATGCGAATCGTGTTTTATATTGCCACACACACACACACATGCACGTGTGGCTGTGTGTGGCTCAACAGTTTTGCAACATTGGCAAACCGCATTTATATACACACACGGCGACAGCGGCAGCACCTAACGCCCGACCGACGACAAAGACAACGCTAAAAGGAAACCGGCTACACCTCCTGCGGGTCGAGCGGGTTTGGGGGTGGTGTGCATATTTTGAGCGTAGTTTATACAGCGACAAATGGCGAATATATTGAGCTGTCATCCACTGCGAGCCGTGAGCCCTGCTCGCTGTTCTTGGGCCAGTGATTCGGGCGCCCAGGCGCTCAGAAACGGATCCAGGCAGTTGGCCGGGCACAAAGCCGCCCATAACATTGAACAATGTGCACACAAATCGACAGGCAGACGAGCAGACAGAAAACCAACTGACACACTAAGGGGAGAGCGAGGGAAAGGACCCACTGACACGGACAGCTTGAGCGGCGGGAGGATGAGACGAAGCGCGTGCCTCCAGCAAAAAGTTCAATGGTTTTCAGCGCCCCATCAAACACACACACACACACGGGCAACACACAAAAGGTGGTAACCACAAAATGAGTTAGTTGCCGTTGTTGTCTTTGTTGTTCTTGTGCCTTTTGGCAGGCCCCGTGTATTTGACGGCTTTTTGGTCACCCGCCTCCATCGAGAAGCCCGAGAAAAAAGTCCACCAAATTTATTGCCAAATGCAACGAACAACAAAAACTTCCCGCGCCAGCGGCAGTCAACGAATAGGCAGCCCGGTTGGTTGGGGAAAGGGCTGCTTCCCCCTCGTAAAGAAGCCATACATTATAAATTCATTTCCGTGTTTATTGTGCCAGGTTGGTGGCAAAACCGCTCGCTCCTTCGTCTGTTTGTTTGTGGGAATTGCCTTTCGACTCCGGCGACCAAACGGGCCCGCACAACATAAAAAGGGCTATACATAATAAAATATGTTAATAAGTCTGAGATTTGGGGCCTTTGCTGGCAACCAAAAGCGAGAACAACACAAAGCACGAAATCAACAAACACCACGAAGAATGAGCGACAATTGCTTCATAAATTTTAATTACTTCAAATTGGCAGCCAATCACACAAGCAAAACGAGTAGCAGGACAACGAAATAACAGCGAGTAAATCAAAGGAATAATGAGAGAGTTGGCGAGAGATTCACTTGAGTTGCTTTGGGCGTCGGTCAGAGCCAGGGAACTATTCACTTGACGGGCTTTATTCTGTGGTTCCCATATTTTATCTTTTATTAATCTTCGCTTTGAATACACTCCCAATCAATATCGGATATTTGAATTGAAAACAATTAAGAATAGGAAACCATTATTTATCCAGTATAGAATACCTAATTCTGAAAAGAATAACCGACAAAAATTCAATTTTGGATGGAATAGATTTTTTTGGTACTAAATTTTTAAATCACCCTCGAAATAAAGGCATTTTTTATCAGCAAAGTTGCTGTTGCCAGTTTGAAAGCTGCAGGACACTTAACGCAAAAATATCCTGGGTTAAAAATGCATTGATAGTAAAATTTCTGCCACCTTGACTTTATTGTTCTTTAAATACCAAAATTCATTGTGTTTTCTATAATTAAATATCAAATTTAATAATGTTTGTTCCTTTTTTTACTTTCAGCTTCGATTCTTCAAGATTTCCCATTATTGATGGTGAGTCAAATCTGTTTTTATTATTATTTATTTATTATAATTATTTATAAACGCAACTGGCCTACTTAGAGATATTTTTAGGGAATTAGCCACCGCGGGGTCGTTTTCGAGGGCGGGAAATTGTGGCGACAGACAGCAAATAAGAAAAGGCGAGGGAAAAAAACTCAAGCAAAGTAATTTCATGCATCGTTTAATTTTCATTCAGGTTTAATTTGTGCAACAGCTCCACCCCGAGACGGTGGTAAGGGGCCTCTGAAATGCTCAAAAATAATTGAATGCCGCTGTAGGTTTTTCGTGGGCGTGTGTTTGCTATTTCATTACATTCGTAGGGAATCCATAGATAGCCTTTCCCTGGCAAATTTAAAATGCTGTCTGCTGTGTGCTTTTCTCCGAATTAGGCAAACGAAGGGCAGAATCCACGTCGCCATCTCGGATTGCCTTTGGGCGCGTTCATGGAGATTTTCTTGTCACCCTTTTCGTCTTAAATTGTTTGACATTTAATGAAGTCAATTCCGAACTCATCTACGGGTCCTGCCACGCCTCTGCCGCCGCCACGCGGCGTATAATTGAAATTTTTATAGTTGTCGACGTCGCAAAAGTTTTTATCAGCTTCCTACGCATTCTTAAAAACAATTTTTTAGTGACGCTTGTCAAGTGTCGGGGCTCCGGGCCCCAAGAACTGGGCTACAAATTAATCCCTTTATTTGCATAATTGAAAAACATCAAGTGGAGTCGAGTCGCCTTGGTCCTTTCGTCGTCATCGTCGCCCTGCCGTCCTCGCCGTCTTGGGAGAACCCAAAGTGAATTTCTCCAAAGGAGAAAATTTTATTTCGCCGCCGGCAAAGCCAAGCACATTTAAAGTCAATTTCCACGTTGCTGCTCCCAACCGCACCGCCCCGTCCGCAAACCTTCGTGTGTCTGTCTGCTGGGAGATTTGTCAACTCGGTAGCGGTGGTTGGGGGGGCGGCGGCGAATAGGCTCGGGGGAACTGGGAACTGTTGCCACATTTTTAATGTTCCCAAAGACAGGCCACCAGCCCCAATGGGAGCCATTTAACATTTTTCCAACACTTTGATAATCGCACTTTGCGGGCAGATTAATTATTTACGGGCATTTTACCTGCACTCCACCGCCTACTTTGGCATTTAACCCGCAAGAAAATAGACCGACTCGCCGCCCCCGATTGTCGTCCACCAGAAACTTCCCCGAGCTGCTGGTTGTTGTTAAATCTTCGTAATGCCTAAAGTCCCCACCGCCTACCCGTCAGGCTGTCTGCCGCCCGCCCGGCTGGCTGACTGCCTCGGCAAGTTGCCGTCTGTCCCACGATACCCGCGTATATATTTGTCGCCGGTCTTAAGAGATTGCGGGCCCACACAATTTCCGCGCTCTTTCAACCTGCCCGGAACAGCTCCGGCGGAACCGCAGCCCCCGCAGGCACATCAAAGCGCAACCAAAGCCAAAAGGCACCGGCTACAAATACCATTGCGACATGACTCTGGCGGCGGCAAGGGGGCGTCATTGTGGGCTTTATTTAGTAGCCGGTTGGCTGCTGACTGGCCCAGTTACGGTTATCAAATGTTATATTTCAATTGTGGGCAATTTGAGTGTCTTGAAATTGAAAAGAAACAAACGGCAAATCCTTATCAAATATTTACGGAAATCCCATTGACTTAGGCGGCTTTTGCCTTGACATTCGCCTTAGTCCTCCTGGCCAGGCTAATTGGCGGCCCCTGGGCCATTTCTCAGCTTCTTTTGCGACTGCAAATTACCCAACGCGTGCCACTAACCAAGGAAATTAATAAGCGTAATGCAATTTGTAACTCATCTCAAAGCGATTTCCCCGCCTTGCCAACACTAAGAAGATTTCGAAAAGCGGCGCTGAGTTGGTGGGCAAGTCCTTAGTTTCATCGGCTTTTGGCTTGGGCTGAGATCATAGGGAAAGCGGCTTAAGTTTCTCCCAGGCAGCGGAACGTGGCCAGACGAAAAATATTTCACGGAATGTGCTTAAATTTCTGGGCTCTTAAAAGCGGCACGTTGTTTAGGACTATAATTCGAGGTACCCAAACAATCCTTTTTGGTGCCAACTCCACTCGATCTGTTAACCTTGACCGGTTTTGTTCCAGTTCACCGATTAATGATTTAATCTTCCTGGAACACAGGAATCCTTGATTCAAACACGGCAAATTTAAGTTCACACCCCAAAGCTAAACAATGAAAGAGCCGAGCCCTCTGAACTTCCCAAAAAAAAGTCGAATAATAAAAGAAATATGCCTAAACACACACCGACAAAGCGCAAAAGTTAAAATGAAAGAAAGCCAACCACGCCCCGTCCCACCTGCCAGCCTGGCCGACCCGCTTCCTAATTCTTCATTTTTTGTTGCCTACTTTCTAGCGAAAAGTGCTACCGGCGTAATTTTAAGCACTTCCTATTCAACTTTTGGGCTGAATTGGGCGGGCAGCACAGAATGTTGGGCATGGCCTCGGGCCCGGCCCGACGCTTAACAGCTCGCATACCATATTTTCGGCGAGGAGAGCCCGATTGACTAAAAGCGGCGCCGAGAGTTGGTCAGGGACATCGAGGTACATCCCTTTTGCGTCTCAGAGTGCTGAACACGTTGGTTGTTGTCAATATTTCAGCGTCTAGCCCAAATTGCGCAGCTTTCAATCCCCTTGGCAATTTTCCGTTCGTAGGTTGACTCATAAATGCTACAGACGTCGTCTGTCGAACATCGACGTATCGGCCAATACAAAAAGCGGCTTAATATATTTTCGGCATGCCAGCTTCAACATTAAATTTGAAAAAGGTTACTAGGACACTTCTTCCCCCTCCACTAAAATATTTTTTTTTTTTTTCTCTTAAAAAATATTTATTTCATTTAAATAAGTTTTCTGCTACCTTATTCGTGGCAGCTTGAGCGGGTTATATATGAGAGGAAAAATAAAGATTAATAATACTAAATTATACTAATTATATATACCTATGTACAAGACTTAAATAACAATTCATAAATTAATTTGTGAGCATTTTCATTTGATCTAGTTAAGGATTCTGTTAGGAAGATCCTGCACGTGAACAGCTTGTAGTCTTCGTACTCTTCGCCTGGAAGTTAGCTGTCTGGCCAGGGAGTTGGGATGGCATCCTAAACGTTGTAAGTACTTGGCTGATTGGTCCTGCATCACATCGCCAACCATAGGTACCTTGAGATCTCTCTCAATGTCCCTAGTGCGCATGTACCATGGGGCATTTGATATTTTCCTGAGTATTTTCGCTTGCGCAACTCTTATCTTATTCAGATTTGATTTCGCAGCAATGCCGTAAATTGGTAGCGCATACTTCCATATGGGGCTCAGTATGGCTTTGTATATTGTTACTTTATTAAGCAAGGACAATTTGTTTTTCGGTGACAATAGCCAAGACATCTTCCCAGCTTTGGTCAGAACTGACTTTTGAACCATAGTCGTGTGTGCCTTAAATGTGAGCCCTCTATCCAGAATTACTCCAAGGTACTTGTGCGATCTCTTGTGGGCCAGAGTGGCCACAGTGGCCAAATGTGACGATTGCACATTTGCTACTGTTGATGCCGATGTTCCAGTTTAGGGCCCAGTGCTCAAACCCGCGTACATATTGTTGTAGGGCTTCTGTAGCTACACATATATTAGCGCTTCTGGTTATTACAGCAGTGTCGTCTGCATACGTTGCTATAAGTACGTCGTTACTGTCTAAGGCCGTAACAGAGCTGTGGGATGGCATGTCAGCAGTAAATAGAGTGTATAGCGTTGGCCCTAGAAGGCTACCTTGGGGCACCCCTGCGCATATTGGTCGCTTCGTGGATTTCTCTCCATCGATAACCACTTGGAAGTTTCTGTCTGACAGGAAGCGAGCCTCTTAGTTTGAACAGCAGACCATCGTGCCATACTCTATCAAATGCTTGTCTGATGTCCATGAAGACAGCAACAGCGTACTTTTTGTGCTCCATTGCATCTTGGGTAAAGTTTACCACACGGTGTAGTTGCTCTGGAGTGCCATGACTTCTTCTGAACCCAAACTGCCATTTTGGAATCTTCGCAGCCACTGCTTCAAGATTTAGTATCCGGTTAAGGATGACTCTTTCTGCAATTTTCCCTAGTGCTGGAAGGAGGCTGATTGGTCTGTATCCATCAACCTCAGTGGACGGCTTTCCTGGCTTTGAAATCATACTGATGAGCGCTGTTTTCCATACACTTGGAAAGTACTCCAGCCTGAGCATGCTATTTAGCAGCAGAGTTATGAAGAGAAGCGCCCGTTTTGGAAGCAGTTTCAGTGTTCTGTTGTCTAGAAGGTCCTGACCAGGGGCTTTCTTGATTTGCAGCTTGTTGATAAGGAACTCAACCTCTTGCAGCGTAACGGGGTTGGCAGGCAAGGCCATTTGGAATGGCATGTCTAGCTGCATCGTCACAGCTCTTTGAGTCTCATCTGACGTGGTGTTAAATGGCTTGAATCTTTCCTCTA
>JBAMCP010000246.1:0-70833 GCA_037075105.1 Lissocephala sabroskyi
TTCCCTACTGCAAATAATTCGCATTTGGATAACTAAAGCAAAATGAGTTGTGTTGTCTATTAATTAAAATGTATTTTCATAAATTATGGGAGACAGTTAGTATTTAATTTATAAATGCATTAATTGAAAATGCGCAAAATTGTAAGTCCTGATCTCTGTTATTGGGGGGCCTGTATTTTTCATCTTTTAAAAATTTATTGTGGGCTAAAGATTAAAAAGAAATATATGGAATGATTCAATTAATTAAAAAATTGTTCCACGACTTCTATGGCTAAAAGTCTGCGTGTATTTCAACAATTAAAACAGCATTTTAAAGCTAATGAAAAGCCAATCCAATAACAAAATATATTTTTTCATTTCAATCTTCTTTGCTTGATGGGGAAATTATTTAAAAATGCGTTATTTAATAGGATTAAAAATATGAGTTTATTGCTCTACGGCAAATAATATTTTTCACTAAAATAAACAATAATAATCTTATGAATTGGATTGTTTATTGCCGCTTGGTAACTTCATACTGAATGGCCCAATTTTTTTCTTTAAACCGTCCTCATAGTGAAATAATGAATAGGATCAATGATTAAGCAAATTATCCGAGCAGAATCTCATTCCTGGCTAGAAACTTGAATTCTTTTAAAGCTATAAAGATATATTCTATTGAAAGGAAGTCTTCTGGTCTCTTTCAAGGTCCCATAGTCTTCCAGGATTCTCAGAATATTTCAATGTCTTCTTTGCTTGAGTAGAATAAAAATAAATAGCTAAAATTTTGTATTAGAAGGCATTTTGGGAACTCCCATATTAAGTCTAAGAATTTAGAGTTCTTAGACTCGAGAATTGCCCATTGTATCTCGCTCGTCCGTATTTCAGGTTTTCTTGATTGGATTTTTGGTAGCTAATCAGTTAGAATGAAGTGTGTTGGATTTATTATGCGTATTTTACGTGCTGATGTCTTGGAAACTCGTATTTAAGTGTATAAGTTTTGAGGTCCAAGTAATCTGATCCTGGCACCTGTGCTACTGAAATTTGGCTATCGATTGGGGAGGGCATTTGATGAACAAAATGACCAAGCCCGTTGGCATGCTTGCGAGAATTTCACAAAATGTTTGGGGCTGTCATTTGCCATATTGATGCCGGCAACCTACGCATGTGACAAAGTTTAAAGTCCAGCATAAAAGCAAGTTCCCCTGAAATCCCAAAAGATGCCACAACATTGCCCAGATGCCCATACACAAAGGTAAAAGTTTACCGAGCCGACAGACACACTGGACGGACTTCCCTTCTCTCCTCGTCGGCTGCTGGGCTCTGTGGCAAATAAATTTAATAAGCGCATTGCGTCTCCGAGGCTACGGCAAAGTTGGTAAGTGTTGTTCAATTTGATTAGGAGCGAGGAGAGGTCGGAAGCCCGAGGCGAGCACAAACAAATTTCTAAGTGATTTCGGTGCATGTTTTCCTATAATTAACTGGCTTTATGGACGACGGCTGGGTGGCCAGCTCAGGATCGTCCGTATATCGTTAGGGGCCGTGTTTTATGACTTTATCACCCCCAGACTAATTTATGGTAGTTTTATGGCCACAATGCAGACGGCCTATTAACAATGTGCAGTCAAATTTAATTTTGCTCGCAGACTTTCGAGTGTCCCCCTCGCAAGCAAAGGGTCAGCGAGAAAGACGGAGAGAGGAATGGTTAACTGGGGTGGAGGGTATGAATTTATGTGACAGTGTTTAAAATTTATTTGCTGCAACATTTACATGCCGCAAGGCGGGGACCAGCGGCCCTGGCAGCGCCATTTTGTGTCGGCGATTACGATTTGTGTCTGTTGCACAAAAATAAAGTTCCATTGACCCAATTTGTGGGCTGGATTCGCAGCCCGCAACCAAACACACAGACACAGACATACATCGGAATGAACGGTACATCGCTTACACAGACGTTGGGCTGCATGCAAAGTTTGGCGAGCCACCACAGGAACAACGGGGAGAACCAGCAAAAATGGAGACGATTAGTGCGCCATTTCGCTATGCACGTATTGGGCAGGGCGCCCGGGCTATTGTATCAGTTTGTGTGCGTGTGTGTGTAAAGGATAGATTAACCCATTGAAGGTCTATATTTTTGGAATCAAAGTGTTTTTGGGAATTTGAAAAGGGCCCTAAGCTCTGTTTGAAGGTAACATTCAGGATTTATAAATGAGAATGATATAATATAAAAATTCAATAGATAAGCTCTTAAAAACCAACTCGCCCTTTCGTATCCTCTTTTCCTTGCCTGTATTAAAGTTTCCTTTTGTGATTTTTCTTGAAAAATTCGACGACATTCCACGAATCTTTTGGGAACTTTTCACGTCATTTGGGCTTTTTTTTTAGTATACTCGTATCATGAAAATTTTACTACTCTATAAGGGGTTAAGAAGTCACCAGCTATTTGCACACACATATACAACCACTAAAATTCACACACACACATTGACTGTCCCCACTCACATGCGGCTGTTGTTATTTACTGTTATTTGCTTAACTTGGTTCCTGCTTATTTTTCGGCTTATTTGTTGCCATTGTTGGCTGTCATTGTTATTGCCGTCCCGACTGGTGCTGGTCCTGCCTGCTTGCCTGCTTGTTGTTTTTGTTCTCGGTTCCAGTCTCTTCCTTCCTCCTAACTGTTCTATCAGAGCTCTCTCAGTGTTCTGCTTGCTGGCGCCGTTGCCGTTGTTGTTGCTGGCAGTTTATGCTGCATTTGTTGCCTGCCCGTCACAAAATGAAATATTAAAGTACGCAGAAGCCACAGGCCGCCATACAAACACACATAGACACATATACACACATAGGTTGACCACCAAGCCAGTCAGACAAACGAACAATCGGACAGTTGGACAGCCGGAGAGTCGGCCAGAGTGAGAGAGACTGGGAGGGTCGGTAATTGTGGTAATTGCAAAAACTGGCAGTGGGAAATTTCAATGACTTTTGCTTTCTCGCCACTTCAATTGATTTCTGTGTTTTCTGTGAGAGCTTTTCAAAAAGTGTTGCCTACATTTCAGCGCCATTTGCATGCCAAAGGTATGCCGCCTGCATTTATCCTTTTCAGAGAGTTCGTCCTCGTTTTGGCAACGCATTCAATTTGAGCTGAAGAGTTTAAGTTGTGTAAACGATTTTTTCTTCAATTGCCAGCTTAAGTATAATTACAAAATCCAGGAAAACTATCGAATAGATTGCAGCCTATTCCGGAAAAAATTTCTATTCCAAACAGTCACTCAAGCCGGTTGAAGAACTTTTCGGCAAACAAAAGGCACAAACTTTTTAATCACTTCTAGTCAAACTAGGCCGAGAGCCCTAAATTGCATGAACAAAAAGCCAAAAGTTTATGGCCCACACGCTTGGCCAGCTCTTCAAGTCCATTTGAGGGCACTTTTGGGGCTGTGTTTGGCACCTAGATTCTTGATCTATTATAAATGGCCGCACTTCCATCGGAGCCACAATATGGCAACTTCAACTTCTTCTAATGGCTTAATCAAACAAGCAATTACAGGGCTTTTATAAATATATTAAACGCAAACGAAAACAAGAAAGGGAGAGGGAAACATGCTAGGAAGTGGAGGACTGTGTTGATTGTAAATAGTCCAGCTCAAAATTTAATTAACACAAAAATAGAAACAGAAACGGAAAGTCGAACGGGCAGCGGGTTGGCTGACGGGCCAGAGGACCACTTGTTCCAGGCTAAAAACACTCGAAATGTTTTGCCCATTGTGAATTTAATGCTGCTAGAAATTCGGTATGCAAATTAAAATAGTTTTGTGTGTTAAAGACATTGTTTTCGCCAGGCGGACACAGGGCTCCACCCCGATTACCTACGCTCTCAAAGTGCAAAGTCAAATAGTTGAGAACAAAAATACGAATATTTTGTTTGGTGTGATTAAGAGAATATTTAATTGTTTGATTGCTTAAATACAGCAATTAAAATGATAGGATAAACGGTTTCTAAGCTGGCAAACTAAAGCCATAAAACCGGACTTGGAAATTTAATATTTTTGTGTTTGATTTTTCAGGTTTTTTCTGCTTTTTGCTTGCGCTCTCTTCGTCTCGCCCTATTGATGAATTTGCAGGCATTTTTCCATTGAACCGAATATTTTGTTTAATTGAAGTATGAAAATCATCACAGTCGACTGAGCAAATCTAACGACGTTGGTTTCGCCCTCTCCTTGGCCCGAATAAAAAGCAAAGATTTCTCCGCAGATTTGGCTTCCAACAATGGAAAAGCCCGAGTGCTCGACCCGGCCAACTTGAGTTTTGATTTGATAGTTTGACTTGATTTGCCAACAGCACACTGAGCACGGCGACTGAGCGGTAATTGAAAATTGCCAGAGCCGATTGGCCCACCAAATCAGCCCCATAAAAATATTTCTTTAATTTTTAATAAAATCCCAGTGGGACGAAAGTTCTCTTCCGGGAATTAATTTCTAATTGAAATTCTCTGACCGAGTTTGGTGTGTGTTTGCATTTGGCTCCTGTTAACCGTAAATAGTTTAGAGGAAAGGGTAAAGTGGAACGAACGGCCACTCCACTTGCTATAAAAATTGCAATGCCGGTTGGCCGCGATTGCAGGGTCCTGTCGTTGCCAGTTGGCTCCTTGTATTGCGTTGACTATGAAAACCAATTTGCAGCTATCAAGACGACGACGATGACGCCGACTGCCACAGTGGCAGCCAAAGGAGCAGGAAGCGAAAATAAAAATATAGAACGCCAGTCGATTGATCGATTTGTTGGTATTTGCCAAGCATTCCTTCTTCGAGCGAGTCTAACACGCCCGAAGAGTCCTGGCTGCAGCAATAATTGCTGATGTTGACTGAGCTCCAGTAGTTGAGTTAATAATACTAAAGCGGCCATCACGGTCCACTTCTTCTATTGGGTAAATAAAAAATAGTAAAACTGTGCTAATGGCACGCAAATAAGCGAATGCAATTTTATCCCGGCTTATGCTGCGTATACTTAATACCCAGTCAGTTTCTATCGCATTCCAGCAGCTTAAAGTCGCGGAGACTTCGAAAAGAAATTACGTTGGGTCTAACTAATAAATGGATTGGAAAATAAGATCAGTCGGCAGATTATTGAACTCATTAAAAATGCAAAGTGCAGATTTTCTTTACTTTAAATTGGCATATGGAAATTGACGGAAAATATCCTTTATGCGGATTTTAAATCTTAACAGTGGCAGAAGGAATTAATAAGCTAATTAAATTTAAAAGCTAGGGGAAAAAAAAAACAATTTTAAATAGGCTTAAATTCTGTTCTTTCTATTGGTGTGCTAATGGTGGACATTCTCGGCAATCAAAAGCTTCAACTTGGATCCGCTTGCAAATATGAGAACAACAAAAACCTAAGCTTTGGATTGGTTTGGTTTGGAGCAGAGTTTTTCTTGGAGTTCTTACTGGGGCAGGCGTGCTCATATTTTATGCTGTCAGCGTAATTTCGGTCAAATTTGTTCGCCTTCCTTTCTTTATGTATATAAAAATGTATGTATTTTTTTTTATTCTCTCCCGGCCACACACAGAACGTGACAGTCGGCATATGCGGAAGTGACGGCAAACAAATGACAATGCGGATCTCAGATTTTCTGCAAATATGTACCAGCGAATAGAGAACGGCACAAAAGATAGTGCCGCATAAAGTTTAAAGACAAATGCACAAAAGATGGCCCGCCCCGATAGAGTCTGATTAACGTTCCGCCCAATGAGATGGGTGTGGGCATAAAGGATATGCAAATGAGAACACGCACCAAATAACCCGCCTGCGAAAAGGTGTAGGTAGTTTGGTGTCGTTGACTTGGCAACGCTAATGAAGGCGGTGCCGGTGTCAGCAAAGAAAACCGCCGTACAATCACGAATGCAAACAAACGAGGCGGTAAACAGACCAGGGCACCCCACCGGCAGCTGGAGAGACAGCCGGGCGTTTTGTCTGGTTGGGCTGAATGGCTCTGGGTGAGTGTGGTGAGGGCTGTTTGCCATTTTGCTTATCGCCCCTTTTGGGCGTTTAATTAAAACACTTGATATGCCAAATTGCCATTGGAGGGCCAATTTCACTAGTTGGCCAAAATTCAATTTGTTGGCTGGAATTTATGTCGCCCAAAATGTATAATTGCCAGTTATAATGAAAGCCCAGACGTCGCGGTCTTTTTAATGAGCTGCTTTCGTCTTTGTTTGTTTTCTATAGCATACTTTGCTGCGCGCGGAATAACAAATTTGCTTTTGTTCAATTCTATGGCCAAAAAGGGGGAAAGTCTACCAACCTATGCTCCCATTCGAAGTCAATGGAGAGAGCATACCAAAACTAACTTGCTGTCGAGTACAGGAAACATAATTTTCGACCTGTCATTGATATTTTTCGTCGCCTTTGTCTGGCCTTATTGATCGGCCACTTCTAACTAGAGCGTAGCAGGAATATCATAAAGTATCATTAATAAAAATAATGCCATCCGATTCTGTGCTGAGGGCGGAAAGTTGACGACCGTGGGACACATACAAAACAGCCCCGCTTCAGCAGCAGGAGAACCCAAAAGGCAGAAGCCACAATGGCCGTGGTGGGTAGGACATAACGGCTCTAATTGAATTTCTTATGGTCCATTAACTGTCAGCCAGAAATCCGCAACTAGAACGGCTCCAGCCTCGGCGCCAGCGCTGCCGTCGCCGTGGTCGGCACTCCGCCGCTCCCCGTCTCGTCGTTTCTCTGTCAAGGTACAATATACGTAACGTTGAGCGGAAGCGAATGACTAAGCTGCAAAAAACGTAAACGTGACAGTTTTTAACAATATTTAAGATGTCAGCATGATATATCGTTTAATTTATGTATTGTGCCTGCGACTCTGTCAAGTGGGCCGGGCGGCGGTGGATGCCTCTTGCCTTTTGTTGCGGCCTGAAGACAGGAAATTTAATAAAAAGAAACAGAATACAAAAAAAAAACCACCGAATTTTTATGCGCATTTTTGAATTCATTTTCGGTTCGTAAAGTGGAAATTTGTGTTGCTCACACTTCAGATACCTAATGTAATTAGAATGAATTCATGCCACTCCACAATGACTCATGACAATCGAGGGTGCCAAGGGCACGGAGTCCTTGACAGCCGCAATGCGTATTTCCAAGTGGCACTCATAATGCCTCCTCAAGCTGTAGATTTCTTCTTGAGTGATGGGATCCCACTCAATTCCCGTCGACCGCCGCCTTCCCTCACACTCGCCACATCAATCACAAACTGAGCTTCTTATCTTATCAACTGATTGCCACAATGCCCTGGGGAGGGCGGTGGGACGACATGGATAATGTGTAAATACCTGCCAGCAGTTGAAATAAATAGTTCTCAAATACTATAAGTTCGCACCCCTTTTGGGGGCCAGGCAGTCGTTGCATTTTTCAATTACGAATGTTTCATTTTTTTGCGTTCTTCTTTCTATGCGACTTGCATTTTCCATGGCATTCAGTGCAGGGAAGCGACGAGTCTGGTGCCAGCCAGCGAGCAAGTTCCGGAGAGACTGCAGAGCTTCCGGTTGGGCGTTTTGTCGCCGCGCTGGCTTCGTCATGTTTGTGCGGCAAATGAAAAGCGAAGCAAAATATTTACTTCAATTCGCTTAAGTGGGCTTTAATATGTTTTTCGCCGTAGTTGCTTTAATTTGAAATTTAAATTTCAATCAAATGAAAACACAAAAAGATGCCATGCAATTCCATTAGAATGAAATTGTAACGCTCGGCCCACCAAACGCTTGTACCTGCCTGTCGGGCAATTTTCATTGATTTTCCCACACACACACATCCAGAAAATGACGCAGGCAAATTGGAAAACATGTGGGAAAACCCGTTTGAACACTAGCCGCACCACCATCACCAATAATGACCCATTTGCCCCAATTACTTGGCCAATCGAGTTGGCCTTTAGCGCATCCCATTTCCACCTAAAGTGCAGTGCAGATATTGCAATGCTAGAATTTTACGGTGCTCACGGTGCGTATACGCAATGAAAGAAGCTGTCAAATTAAACGAGGTTATCTTTACCCGTCGGCTCGTGCCGGCGATCAAAGTCTCAAGGAACCGTGTCAAATCCCACGTCCAACGGGGACGAGTTTCATTGAAAATTTATGCCACTAGTTGCGTCTAATTTTATGCCAGACACGTAGAGATTTTATTTTCTGTCCACACTCTAAGACTTACCGGCGGCCATGGCCAGCGGCCAGCGGGAAGCCGAGCATTGCCAATGCCAACGGTAACTGCCGTCGTAGGCGTAGTCATTGGCCCCAAGTTGGCCGTTGGCACCCCGGGGCACAGTTAATAATAATTGCTTACTTGGCATTGAACATGAACCTTCATCAATTCGGGATTATAAGTAGGAAGGGACAGGCATTCCCGTCCCTTGCACGGATGGTCCGGGCGGCTGCGGGTAAGCGACTTTTGGGCCTTCCAGGCGGCAATGAGTTTGTTAAAATTGTCACGTTGTTGGCAGTTCTGACGGCTCTCTGACGTCCTCGCGTTTTCCCCCAGCTGTCCTTGTTGTTGTTTGGCCTTGTGGGGACCGCAGGTGAGGCGATAATGCTATTACGTCAGTCAGATCGTTAACCCTAGAATATTAACCATATTTTGTCATTTAGCCTTTTGCCCTTGGGCCTATTTTCGTGTGATATTCAATTTTTCGGGTGCCTGTCTGAGTGCTACGAGACATAAGAGCTCGCAGGTCATCAGTGTGTGTCTTTTGGGGCGGACTTCAAAAATGCTTTCGAAAATTAAGAAGTCTTTAAAAATCTAGCAGAGGTTTTAGAATGCCCTCCAAGGCGAAATTTTAGTCTTCTTGGACAAATCAACTCTTTAACTAGATGGTTTTGGGATAAAGCGATCCTTTTTCCTAAAATCCCTACATAAATTTATACTTCAGAGGGTTAAAAAGGCTTGGCTGCTTGAACTGCCCTGCTGGTCAACCGTTTAGTAGTACAGATGAAACTTCCCGGGGGCGGTTTTAAATTTGCGGGGAAACTACGTGAGAGAGCGGCAAGGCCATAAAAATAGCCGACTTTTCTCATTCGATGGACGAAAAAACCGGAACACAAACACAGCCAAATGAATTGTTTGTTCACGTGTTTAGACAGGCTAATTAACCAAAGGCGTCCAAGTTTTCCCAACTTGCCGGGCTTCGTGCGCCAAGATCAGGGCACTTGACCTTGCCCGCCAGCCCCCTCGACTGAGGCAAGTTGAAAGGGCATAACTAATAACAGCGAGTGTGCTCCGCAATCACCGTTGCTTTGGCCGACGACCACTTAATTAATTTCAATTAGTGGCATTACAGCCACGAGAGCTCAGCAGAGCGAAATGTTGACGCTGCTGATTTCAATGGTGTAATAAGAAAACTCTCGCCGATATGAGAAGTTCGTCTATGCGGGATTATTTATGTATGCGAAGAAGTTTTGCTGGCGTAAATTGAGTGCGTGGGCGGTTAAGGCTTCGGATGGGGAACGGACGGACCTGCAACTGGCTTTCTGATATGAAAATTCCTTGTTGAAAACAATTTGAGAAATTCCACAGCACGTTTTTGCGGTGCAGCCCATTTGCATGCGAGTTGTCTGCCTTGTCATGTTTATTTCCTTCCATTCCTCTTTTCCCCATTTGACTGGATTTGGTTTCTTTTGTTTTTCTTGCGGCAGTCGATTCTCTAGAGCGTTGTCTACATATTTTTATGTACAAACAAAATAACTGCGGTAAGATATGTATTACTTTTCTTTACTGGCGGCTTTGGAGCCACAGCCACAACTTTCAGGACTTTGATTGACAGCTTTGGGGCCTGGAGACCTTGGCCCGGCCACTCGGTGGAAAGCCACACAAAGCAAAATGGAGGCAAGCCCGGGCGGTTGCCGTTCGATTTCAGAATTTATTGCAGTAAAGCGATCATGTTAAATTAAATTAAATTTTATACGAAAACGACATCCAGAGGATGTGCACGTCACTGGATTTTCACTTCGGGAGGTGTCAATTTTCCGCTGCATAGCCGGTCCCAAATTTTTATGCAAATTTATTCATAAGCCGCCGCTTCGACACAAACAACCACAGCCCCCTCATTTCCAGAATCGATAATGGCTGCGCTCCATAAAACAATACCAATAATATCGACAATAATATGCAAATTCTAATTATTTTTAATGACGCTGATTCCATGCACCTCGGAAAAGGTGGACCAGAAATTGTTGGGCAATTTGTTTTCCAATTATGGTGAAATCTTGAGGTCGACAGACCCACCGCATTGTGAGCTGTGCACCAGCAGGGCAAACTTCCATTGCAGATGTTGAAAATATGAATGTCCTTTTAGACGAGGTAACGCATTTATAATTACTGCTGTCTATCTGTCTGTCTGTTGTTCTGAGAATTCAATTTTGTTATTTCACTGACCATTTTCATGTTCGTTATAAACAAATTGTTATTGCATTTGTTTAATCTGTCTGCTGGCCTACACCGAGGGCCTTCTCAATTATTTGCAACCTAAAGGCAACAATGAGGGATGCAATATCAGCAAAATGCAATTGCAACAACAATCCTGCAAAACAGCTGCAACATAGAAGCAGCAGCAGCAACAATAGTTGCAACAACAGCAGAAACAGCAGCAGCAGCAAGAAAGCAGCAACAATACCCATAGCACCAACAGCAGCAACAATAGAAACAGCAACAACAGCAGCAATAACAGCAGCAACAACAGCAGCAACAACAGCAGCAACAACAGCAGCAACAACAGCAGCAACAACAGCAGCAACAACAGCAGCAACAAAAGCAGCAAAAACAGCAGCAGCAACAACAGCAGCAGCACTAACACCGACACCGACAGCAGCAGCAACAAAAGCGCAACAACAGCAGCAACAACAATATTGCTTGAGCCTTATCAACAAATTGGCAATCATTTGAATTAGCATCTAGAATGACGTTATTTTAAAAAGCTGAAACGAGAAAAAAGGTTTTCAAGCATTCGCGGGAGATGTAATTAAAATTATCCTACGAATCAGGCGAAGCTTGAGTTTTATTCTTGTTGTACTCACAAATCGGCCCAGAGCACAAGCGGTTCGCCGGTGCTTGTAATCTGTGTAGAATTAACACTACAAAGGTATTCAAATAAATCAAATCAGTTCATTTAATAAATGTCAAGGTCAAGAAAGAACAGCAACATTGTCAGTGTGGTTCAGTCCCTTTTCACATTTTTCTTCTGGGAGCCCCTTCGTCATCTTCTTGCCAACAACAAGGCCACTTTCTAAACAGCCTGCCCTCGACTGCTTGGTAAGATTATGGATGCCCTGTCTTGGGCTGTTTTGTTGCTATGAAATCGGAGCGGCTGGACAGTTGTCAGATTTGCGGTTTGAGAGACGCAACCTTTAAATGAGAATTTATTTTGTGTGAATTGTGCAAATTTTGATTGGACACCCAAAATGTGACGTTGTGGCCAAAATGTGTGCGCACCGCAAAGCTCAACTGCGAGACATAATGAAATGTCAGCTCTGGCAGTCATACAATTTGTCACAGGCCAGCAAAGCTTAGAACATTTCACAGGTAATGCGACCAGAGAACAACTTGCTGAAGAGAAAACTATGAAACCGATGATTGCCAGTCTTGTTGATTATTTATTTGTGCCGTTAAATCTGTTCTTCAATTAGCCGCGCCGATGCCAGGGTGCAATTGCCGCCGTCAAATGAGTCCGGGATCTGCAGAAGTTGGTCCGGCGCAGTCGCCATCCATTCCATTAGCCCAACTGGGAGTCTTATAAGTTATGCAAGTTTTTCCTATTCAGGTCGACGGTCTAGAAACTTTTCATTAACTGGGCTGCCGGGCGCCGTTGCGGCTCCTGGCTGCAGTTGAAACTGAGCTGCTAATTGTTGGAATGAAAATGGAAAATTTAATAAGTTTCCACTTGCCGCCAAGGGGGCCAGGGGTCCTTACGCCCACTTGCTTCATGAAGCCTCGTACGGTGAATAATGCGCAGCCTTAGAGCTTTAAAATTTCCGTGCCTCGTTCGAGAAATGAAATTTTAAGCGCGCCATTCGGTTAATGAGATTTATTGTTGCAGTTATTTAATTTTTTGCATGCAAATTAATTTCATCCAGCGACCTTCTATAAGCTTGATTTCGCGCATTTGACTATGGTCGCGGATATTTTGTATGCACAGCAAATTACTCTACCAATTAATAATATGTTCAAACCATATTTAAAGTCAGGGGTCTGTTTGGCATGGCATTGAAGGACTGTGGACGCGGCGCCGTCGTCCACGTGGAGTGTGCGTGTGTGAATTGGTACTGTTTATAATTTATACAGACAATTAATTATGTAGCAACACGTTTGCAATTTCATTAAATGCGCGTTTATTAATGTCAACAGCAACAAAAACAACAGCAGTCAAAGCAGAAACAACGGCAACAGCAATGCCAACAAATGCGTATAATTAATGCCCTGAAATGTACAGTTTGGCTTATAGGAAAGTGGGAAAAACAGAAAGTGTACTTCTAAAAAGGTCAGGTGATAAATTCGAGCCATCCGTCATCAGGCATATGGCCCGGGGAATTATATCTTTAATCCTTTGTTTTTTTTAATGTTTTTTACAATTATGTACTGCATTTATCATTTTGCATTAATCAGGCGTGGCAATTTATTTTGCTTTATAAATAAACATTAAATATTAATCAATCGATATTAAATAATTCAGCTTTCAACTTTCACAAAAGTCCAAGCGGTCGGAGAGCACCGTCAACCAACCTGATGGGCAAATAATTCGATTTCGAGGAACAACGAATTGGTTGTTTTGGGGGAGGAAAAATGAAACTAGGAAATGTTTTTTCCATTATTAGAATGCCTGCTATTTGCGATGGAATTTACAACCTGAATTTGCTGGCTGGCCAAGGACTCGATTTATTTTTATTGGTCGGACAATTTGCTTTCATTAGGCCAGGGGAAAAACACAAACAGCCGAACGGCCGGCCACTCTGGGCACCTAAATTAGTTCGCCGTCCACCGGTCAACTCCCTCCCTTCGATGGTAATGGAGATTTACAGGGCACAATAAACTGCTGGCCATTGTCCCGCCAACATCAGAAGCAAACTGTGGAATGTCCTATCCGCTCAGGATTTCCAACTTAAAGCTTGAAGATCTTGTCCAGGATTTGCTTGGCCGGCTTGTCCGACTATCAATCAGCGTCATAAAAGTTTAATGTCTGCTTATTATGAGTGAATGATACTCAATGAGCATTTCTATGGCCCGGCTAATTAAGCCTTATCATTTCTCCCTCGACTTGGCAATGGGTTTGTTTTTGTGGGTCGGGCGCGTGTGTGTGCAACGTCGCGAGCTGAACTCATTTGGTTTTTTTTTTTGGTTGCGTGTTGCATGTTTTTTAATTAAATAAAAAGTATGTGTGTTGTTGTTTTGTTCCCTTGGCCGGGTAAAGTTTTTACAACACGCGCTTTGTGCAACCGAAAAAACTTTTGCCCCAACTAAAATTAAGTCAAGAAACTTTAAGTTGAGCGTTTCGGGTTGTCTGCCTGGTTTGTTTCTTCGCCGAGTCTGTGCCATTCACCAGCTTACAAGCCGTCTGGAGGTTGGCGAAGGACTACCAAGCCAGCCAACTGACGGTTACCATGGCTATGAAATGAACGACGGGGCGATCCATGGACGCTGACGGCTGAGATCTGAATGACTGTCAAAAACAGAAGACATCTGAGAAAACCAACTTTAAATTCTGTTCTTTCAATGTTTTTAAAAATCTCGGTGGGCGTTCCTTAAACTTTTTTTGACTAATTGAATTCCATAAAAACTATGGGACTGAAGGAAATATAGATACTTCTTTTAGTCATGTGCTTTTTTAATAGATTATTTTGTCGCTGAGGAGAAATTTCTAACGCTTTACTCTCTTATACGTCATAAGACCCTTAAAAGCAATTTTATACCCCTTACTCTTTTCGGTTAGCAACTTTGACCCACCAACCCTGCCAATAATAATCTCTTATAACAAAGTTAATACGATTTGCTTAATGGGGAAGGCTTCTAGTCCAGACAATCACTCCAACGAATTTGGTTTAAGTAGCTGACTCCGCGCTAGGCGAAGGGTAATAGGTACAATGTGCAAACGGTGGAATAAACGAGAATACTAATAACAAAATACAAAATATATGAATGTAAATTTGTTTTGACTACGTGGGCGGGTGTATGTGTGGATGAGAAGGGTATGGGCTGGGTCGGTGTAGCGGTGTTTGCTTAGCTGGGCGGTTGGAGAAACAAGTCCGCAGGTGCTTGGGCACGCAGTTGGGCTTGAAAAGATAGGTAAACAAAATCACGTTGGGTAAATATTATTTCGTTTTCCTCTACCCAACACCCCTCCCCATCAACTGCGCACCTCTCGCCACTCTCTCAATTCATCAGCCGTGCAATGGAGTTGCACGCAAACGAATTTCCCACTCGCCCTGGCCGGCGAGGTATTTTGTTTTCCAAAGCTCGGCGTCGTCGTTGGCGGCTTTTGTTGTTTTTGCGAAATTCAAGAAAAATTGAAATATAATTTTAATTTTGGGCATCCTTTGTTGGCCGGGGACTTATTGACTGTCTGGCCGGAGAAGTTCAACGTAACAAAGGAACTCAAATTGGAAATCTTTTAAATTCTTTGGAAAACCTTTAAAGCGGATCCGCGCCGATTTGCGATTCGAGTTATGTGAATTATGGCCTGATTTCTTGTAAATTGCGTTGATTGCCCAATTGCCATCAATTTTCATAAACTGCCGGCACATCAAAGACGTCGACGATATTTGAAAAAATATCTCCACACATTCCCGGCAAAATTTCCCATGTCAATATCTGCGGCCAGGCACGTTTCCATTGGTAATGCGTAAAATCCTTCCCCTTCCACATACAATAAAAAAACGAAAAAGAAGTACAATCGATTCTGTCGTATTGTCAATTTTAGTCAACTGTTGTGTGCTTGCTGTTCTCTCGCTGCAGGAACATTTGGCTGTCCAGAAAGCTGTCGGTGTTTTTTTCTTCTATGCCAAATGGAATTTGCGCCGAGTCACTGGCATTCAGAACTCGTTGCGACTGACAATTCACGTGTGCTGAATTTGTGCTCTATCACCATGCGAGTCAAAAAATCCTTAACATTCCCCGAGATTTCCTTTTCAGTTTTCCAGTTAGCTTGTCCGCAGAATTTGCCGCCTTCCAAGCTCAGAGATTTTTGTCCTCTGACGCTTACGATAAATACCAATCGAATACGGCATTCCTCGAAAGCTCAGCTGGCCGGCGCATCACACATACGCCCCGTGTTTTTGTTTTTGTTCGTCTTCCTTGCCTCCTTCTCGGCTGGTCATGGCATTCACGTAAGTGGCTTAGCCCTAAAGCGGACTCATACAAAACTAATGCCATGTAAAATGCTGTGAAATAGTAAATACAGTGAGTCGAGCAGCGGCAGCCGCGTTGGTGGGCGATAATCTGGCAGCGTTGGCCTTGCCGGTCAAGGAAAATGGAAATCCAAAGTACTTTGCTTTTATGGGTTTTTATTGGCCCGGCCAGCCCAGCATTTCGCGGCAGTCCATTCACTCAAACTGTAAAATTGCAGCTGCAAAGCGCACAACTTGCTTCTCCAGCAATTAAATAGGACACTTGGCTGGCTTGCGGGGCTGCTAAGCTTTCTTTTTTGTACTCTAAATCCAGAGAAACCTATTTAGATGAAGAGTGGTCGTAAGTAAAGTTTCATCCAGTTTGTTTAATAGGACAAGAGAAATCAACCCAGCCATGTCTGTCTATCCGTCTATCGTCTGTCCATACCAACTAAAGAATCCAAGTCCCTTTCAGTGTATAAATCGGTCGGGCAAGCTAAACATGTTATTCAATATCTAAAGTCAGATGATTTAAACTGCGGTTCGCAGACTCTTAATTTCAGTTTAGTTTCCAAGGCAACTGCAAATTCGCCATCAGGTAGCAGTCACTAAATATTTTATAGCCAGCGTAAGTTTTATGGGCGCCGGCACCACCACATTCCGCCTGGCGTGCTGAAGGCGGGAGGGCCGGCGGCTCCATAAATCAGCGCCCAGCGCAGACAAGGGCACGGTTGCCAACGGTGAGACAGCGGCAACAAATTGTCGGTCTGCGGCCAGTTGATGGATCAGCCGAAGCTCCCAAGAAGACCATGAGCCAAATTCTGTTTGCCCAGTTGCCGCCGGGGAGCTCTTGATGAAATCATATTTATGCAGTGCTTGCCAGAGATATCACTTGACTTGATTATCACTTGACTTAATTGTGACCGACATGCAGCGGCAGCTGTTACTACCCTTCGGATCGGCGGTGCATTTATACAAATTTGACGGTGGACAGCTCAAAACTGCAAGGCAAACAATGCCAACTTTGCGTTCTTCCTGGGTTACTGGGTGGTTCCGGTGACCAGCTGGCCGGCCAATTCCCTGCCTGCCAATTCTTAACCCCTAAGGGAGAATACAACTAAAAAGTAACAGATTTTGGTTACTCCGATAATTTAATTGAATGAGATGGAAATTTAAATTTGTGCGTACACTTTTCCCTTACATTGGAATTTAAGAAAGCCGATTGTAAATAAAAGGATGATTAAAGCAAATTTACTGAGCTGTAGTATATTCGCTCCTCCAATGGAGAAGGTGTCTCTGTCGCAATTCCAAGCTAAAATCCCTTTAAATTAGTTGTAAGCTGAGATTAGCTTAATTACCCTCATAAATTAAGTGGATTGTATAAGTTTTCCAATAAAGCCCTGAAAGCATTTGAGGGGTTAACATTTTTGGCTAATAAACGGCGATGGCGATGACTGCACAGCGAGGACCTTTAAAGGAAGTGGCTAGGGCTGCAAACTGACTGACGAACCGAGGACAAAGCAAAGCCGCGCCAAAACCATCATCCGGTGGCTGCCCGTTGCCAGCAATGTGACAGTTGGACGGTTGCCACGGCGCTCAAAAGTGGCCACATTGAGATGCAACCGAAAGGCAAACCGAGAGTGGGCGAGAGAGTGCGAGAATAGTGAAGATTTTGGGCAAAAACTCAAACCGGTTAGTTATAGATTTAATTTTTTGGAGAGAAAGTTTCTTTATTTTTATGAAATTGCATTCGCGAATCAGCGAGTGAGAAACCGAATGGATTTCGGCTTGAGTTCACTTCGGTGGCCGCATTAAGAGTTCGTTTGCACTCTCGATTCGAGTGCTAATTGCCGGAAATAAAAATGAAAATCACATCCTGTGCTTCAGCTGCCGGAAACGACGAACCGCAAGCACCGCCGCCGCCGCCGTTGCCGCCGACAACGTGCAATGCACTTTTGTGCTGGCGCTGAATGAATGCTGAATTTCCAATGCGTCCGCCCTTTGGATCCTTTTTTTATTTTATTTGCTTTCCTTACATTTTATTGTACCGTTTTTCTGCTACGTTTGCCTCGCACGACTCGTCTGCATAATAATAATAAAATAAAAATAATATTAATGGCGGAAAATATGCAAGCCGGCGACGGGCCGCGGCCTCTGCAGGCTCAGGAGAATCCGATTCCTGTTCATGATTTTAATGCTGGAAATTGTTTGACTTAATTTTTCAGGTTTTCTCTGAATGCGCGGCTGTGTCTCCCCCGCGCCCTCAATGCCTGCCTACGCCGTTGACAACTGGGCAAACAAAGGGCCCACCGGCGACAGCTCCCCAGTTGCTGTTTACCCCCAACTGCTGGGCCGCTTGACGTTGAATTTTATGAGCCGAACGGGGCGGGGAACAATACCAGGAATGCTGTGCCCGCATTTTCATTTGACTGTGCGTAAAATTCACCCTTAGCCCTTCGTCAACAATTAAATTATAGCGCACGCATAAATGAATGCTAAACAACGCAATGGCTTTTTGAATATTGCGTATACGCTGTCGCCGACGTTGCTTGTTGGCGTCTACCCTTTTGGCCTGGCCACCTCGGTGCCCTGCTCTTTATTTGCTTATTGCTTAATTGCATGAATATTTTTGCATGAGCGCGATTTTGTTTATTGTTGTTGATTTGCGATTTCAAATTTCCACAGGGGAATGGACGACAAATTTAAGTCCACTTGTTTACCCGTCATTAGTCGGCCTTGCTTTGGCCGGGTTGTTGCAAATTTAGTGGCCTTTTCAAAGGTCATTTGGAAGCTACGAACGCTATTGAAGACCTATCGGCTTTAGGCAATCGAGTTGTCCTCTGATTATGTTACTTGACCGGCAAACTGTTAGCTCCACTCGCCGGGTGAGGAGAATCCTGGGTCGAGCATAAATGGCACAGGATGCCATGTCAGCTGCCGCTCACCAGTTGCCAGTTGTCGGTTGCAGGCCAGCGGAGGCAGTCAAGCAGAGAAGACAGACAGGAAGAAAACGGCTTCTGTTCGGTTGCCATTGCATTTGCCCGGCTTTCTCCTATGGAGGAGCCCCAGTGTCAGAGCAGTTGGCCTTTGCTCTCTAGTCGTACACACAGAGAAGTGGCATTTTCGCATTAAAACGCAACCGCAGACAGCTTGAGTTACGCAAGTTGGCAGCGGGCAAGGGGCAGAGGACAGAGGGTAAGAGGCTGAATTTGTCAGATTGCCCAGTCCAATTTTGTTTAGAGTTTCATTCCGTGCAGTTTGCCGAGCTGCCCCGGCATGCAAATTCAAATTAATGACATTAAAGTGTTCAGAATACACTCACGTACCACTAAAGTGGAAATAAAATTCCCCCAACTCTTCCAAAAAAATATGCCAAATGGGGAAAAGGTCAAAATGTAATTAGCTGTGCGTGACTCACACTTCGATGGCCGAAATTGCATGAGAACATTTAGAAATACTTTCACGTCCGCGGGCTAATTTGGTTCTTTTTTTGTTCCCTGTGCGTTCATCATGATTAGCGCATTGCGAATAAATAATTTTAAATGCTCTCGTCGGCTTCATTTATCTCCGGCTGCACACCATCCGGCCCTTGCCACCTTGCTCGTCGGGCGTGATAAACACACTTGAGCGATACTTGACACTCGTTTCTCCTCGTGCCTGAAGTTGCATATGTAATGAATGACAAAGTGTCAAACGGTCTGGTACACAATCAACAGAGCAGCAGATCTAAAGTGTCGAGTTGGCGGGCCGTCGACACGGCTGCCGTCGCTAAATGCCAGTTAATAAATGCGCAATTTTAGATAGGCGCAAAAAAAGAGCAACGCTTAAGTAGACTGGGAACTTCAGCTTACCAAAGATTGCACACCTAATAAATTCTGATTTTAAGTAAGAAAGAAAACTAATTTTATTGATACGATATTTATTAAGCGCTGATTCACACTTGATTCGAGCAAAATATGCCCCGCTGCTACGTATTTAAAATATAAATGTGGACTTAAAGATCTCATCCAAATGTAAGCAAAGCAAATATTAAATATTCACTTATTGTGAATTCAGTGCAAGAAATTTCGCTATTTTATGATGTTGCCTACTTTTCAGAGCTTCTTCATTCTAAATAAAGCCGTCCTCTTTCCGAAATGCTTTAATATACATATGTCAGGCAACACTTCCCTTTTCGACAGTTACTTATATTTTCATAGATAATAACCCTTCTTTAATTCTGTTAATCTTGATCAATTCATATTTATGTTACATACTTACATACTTAAATAAATAGCACGCCCACTTTTAGGGGCGTTAGATTTATATTTTTTTAGCTGGTCTCAATCCCATAAAATCAACTAGGAAACATTTAAACACCCTTCGCTCATCTAAGGCCACTTTTTGAGATTTTTCCAGCCATAAAAGTAATTTGCAGCTGTCGCCGAAAAACGTGGCCTTTGTTTTATGCAAAGCGTGGCCAACGCGCGTGTGTGGGTGTCATGCGGTTTCCCCTCAGACACACATGCACGCCAGTATTAAAAATGGGTCCCTTGCATAAGACGAACAGTCGACAGGACCAGACAGTCTGGGTGTGAGTCTACGGGTGAAAGAAATGTATGTCAATGAATGCGGATCCACACACGCACACAGCCAACCAGACTACCATATATTTCATTGTCAGCGTCTTTTGTCTACAATTTAGCTGACAGCGAGTCTGCAGCCAACGTCGTTATATATTCATATGGATATCGTACTATATGAGAGATATAGTGTCTGCCACTAAGCGAGACATACAATGAATGGGAGTGCATGTGTGGGGTGTGTGGTTGTGTGTTGGTTTTGCCTTCGGTCATTGAACGTGTAAGGAAGATAAGCAAATTATGAGACTTATACAATGGCAGGAAGGTAAATGGAACACAAGAAATTTAATCCAAGCATAAAGCAGATAGATATTTGTATATGAATTTGTGTTGTTCCCTAACTTTGTTGGTGAATTATTTACCCAATTATTGATGCGAAAAGTTCTTTCTTTGTTAAACTTTATTCTCTAAGCCCAATCAACGATATCACTAAATGATTTAAATTTCTGTTGTTTTCTTTCTCCTGATTTAGATTTAATAAAGGATATCCGATGGCAAGATTTTCGTTCGCTAACATTTCAAAAAGCAAACTGGAAACAATAAAAATATTGAAATTTTATCTTCGAAAATGCATTTAAATTTAATTTACTCTGGAAAAGTGATTTTTAATTGAATACATGAGCCAACAAACCAATTAATTGACTTGAAGGCTGTGGAAAATATTTTAATAACTGTGTTTTGCTTAAATTGATTTCGGACCGAAATAAAGCTCAGTAATTTTCGGCCCTTTGGTTCGACTTTAATAAGCTTTAATTTATGTGATTTTTGCTTGAGGTAAGTCGAGTTGCCTGGCGTGTCCTTAAAGTTTCAACAACACTTCACCCAAGCCCTCCACTGAGGCTCTCAAGTATCAAGGCATTTTGCTCAACTTTAGCACCAATTAGGGGGGCGTTTCGGCGTTTGAGCGTGTTGTCGATATGTCGATGTGACCTCTTGGCTTGTACTTGTTGGAAGGTTCGTCTTTGGATTTGCCCGGAAGCCAAAATAGAGCAAGTTTTGTCGACCAGAGCAAATTTAATTGCCCGGACTCGCTTTTGTGCTTGTTGTCGGCTTAGCTACATTTTTGTGCTCATTATTCTGCTAATTTAACAGCAGCGACTTAATTGTATTTGCTGGCTTTCTCGTCCTTCAATTCCCTTTCCAATCGCCCACATCTGAAGACCAGCAGGCCAGTCATTCGAACAGCCGCCTGCCCGCCCATCCGCTCAAGTCAACTAATTAAGCTTCGATTAGCTTAACCTCAGGAACAATACAAATCCAAATAGCAGCTACTTGCTGGGGTCTTTGGAACAACCGCAACCACAGCCACAGTCTCCTCTTAATGAACTCGAGGACCCGCCCATTCAATGACAGTCCGAGGCAGGCGGCCTGACCCGACCCGACCCGAAGCGACCCCGTGGCCTCTATTCAACCATTGTTGACAGTTTGGCCGGAGGCAAACGAAATTTGAATCGTTTTGTAAATAATCGAGAAATATGAGAAACATTTCAAGTGCCGTGCTGGCCGAAAGTTTTGTGGCCCATTTACCATGCCAACAAAGTCAGCTGGCAGCGTTGCTATCATTTATGAAACTATAGTCCGAAATCGCTTCTCTAACGGCTAAAGGGTGAAAGGAGCTCAAACTGCATAAGCTTTCCACCGAACAATGCCAGAAAGTTTGCCCCCATCCACTTTGGTTTTACGAAGCTCTCAAAGTTGGTCGAGAGGCGGAGGTCGGCTGTGGAGGGTTTTCACGAATATAATACTTCAAATTTTTCATTTTAATAACATTAAAAGGAGAGTAAAATATCCTCGAAAGTCCTTCAAAACAAAAAGCAAATGTGCTTTTTCGGCTGCACTTCACTGTTTTCATTATTTTGTTCTTAGTTTTTTATTTAAGCCGATTTTCGACCTGAAGTCTTACGCTCATTAAACATTGCCATTGGCAACGGATGAATTTTACTTTCTTCATATTATACTGGCTTTTTTCGTTTTCAACAAAATCAACAAGCTAAATGACCAGCTAGCCACTTTTTTTAATTGTAATTGAATTTGAAATGCGGTTGCCCGTTCGCTGGCACTGCAATTTCAGTTTTTTTTGCGATTTCCGGTTTTCAATCAATCAATTAATGTCTAGATTGGTGGTTACAATGCAACTCAATAGAGCAACTGAAACCACTGATATGTTGGCAATAAAAATGAAACTACTGTTGCTGCTGAAATGGCAAACGGAAATCGCTGCAACCGCAATGCCCGCAAAACAATGGGCAACGCTGTGTGTTGGTGGTTATGTTCTAACACACACACACTCGATGCGAGAGGTATTTGCATTTGCCTGACTATTGGAGAGTCTCGACCATTGGAAGTGTGAAAAAAATTAATCCACTTCGAAGTCCGTAGACCGGAGTCCGAAGTCCGTTCGTAGTCCCTTTTTGTATTCATGCAAAAGTTCTTTGTTTCCGCTTTGGGCCAAAGACCACAATTGGCCAGCTGAGCAGACAGGAATCCCGAGGCTCTTACGGTTCCGGCAGCCAGCTTCGTTTGCCTCTGTGAAAGTGCCAATTTGTGCCTTGATTGACTTGTAATTTCGTCGCCACTCTCAGGAATGAGTTATGAATGAGCACAGATAAAACATAGAAGGTCCGTGTTTGAACAGAGCTCCAGTCTGCCACAAGTTTATACGTTAAATTAAGCTTAAAGTCCGCACAGACAGCCGCACTCACACAAATGCTCATTGACAACAACAACTCAAATATCGAAACGGAAACACGTGCGACACAGGCGACAATCATTACGACGATGAACATAAACAAGCAACAAACGGCACGGCAGACGGAAGTGCAAACAGAGACACGCATACATTCACACACACACAGACGTACCCTGCAGGCATTTTGGCTTTACAAATTCAGCAAGAAATTATTTCGAGGCGATTATTAAATGAGCTTAGGTATTTTCAAAGTGCGAAAAGGGTTCAAGCAGCCAAGAGCATTTTATGATTTTATGTGAATTATGTAGAAAATTAGTCGATACCTGTTGACTGTAGCTAAAGTCAGTTATTCACTTCCTCTTGAAATTAATCGTAAGCACAGACATTGGCGCATCACTATTAGCCATTTGAAATGTACCTTGCTTATTGTCTGCCTTATAGAAAATTTACTTACAAATATCCCAAAATATTCTAAGTGTGACTAAAAAAAACCTTTAAATTACCGCCCTGCTTTCTCCACAACTGTCCAACTGAATGTTCGCTGGGGGATTTTTGTGTTATCATTTCCATACAGTCTGCCTGTCTGGCCCACTCCAGAAGGAGCATATGTTTGGCTCTGTGTGTGTTAAAATGTGCATATTTACATGCCGGGGCACGTGTTGCTTTATTTTTGACACAATTTAAAAAACAAAGGCGAATCACAATGCGAATGAAAACTGTCACTTTGAATTAAACGACGCCCGTAAGCCCTTTCCCCATGATTCGTCTGGCGGGTTCCGCCAAGGAAAGGGTGTACATTTCCTCAAACTCCTGCCAAGTCAAATTATGTCAAACGCTTTGTTTATCCTGCTGCTTTGGTTCGTCTTTCTTTTTTGCCTGTGACGCATTTTTGTTGGCATCTGCATAAAATAAATTGAGCATTTTTGGAGTCACATTCCCGGCAACGTTGGCTATTTTGGCCTCGGCTCAAAGTCCGACCCAACTCAAAGGGATAAGGAGAGAACTTCGATGGCCGGCCAAGTTTCAGATACACATTCCATCATATCAAGATGTTAAAGAGCAAGCAGTGCAAGGAAAGGAGGGAGAAGAAAAACCCCTGGAAGCCTCGCGTCAGCGCTTTTCACTTGCTTAATTTCCAAGGCTGCTGGCGTAGTTGGCTCCGAACAAACTTAAACACGGACACGTTTCCGGAGCTGTTCGTAGCCGCCATCGCCTGCGTTGTCGCCTTGCTACTCCCGGTTGAGTGCGCTAAGTTGGTGAAAACTTTCAGCAGTTGTAAGCCCAATTAGGTCAATTCACTGCCAAATTGTTCGATGGAACCGAACGTCCTTGGGAAATCTCGCACACACGCTTCCATACGGAGTCTGCCCGCCGGCTGTACTGCAATTAAAGACGGAGTATGAATCTGAAAAGTGGATCATCCGATGACCACGAAGCGAGTCTAATTTATTATGTCTACTTGTCTGTTCTAAGCGGCATACCATCAAATCAATAATACCAATTTCGTATGCTCCTCAATTTCGTCAACTGCACTGAATGAATGCAATTATTTCCACACATGCATGCATTCGATGGCAGCGGTCGGAAATGCCAGCTTAATGCAAATCTCTACAATTATTTGCAGTCTAATTTGCCAGCAAATCCACAGAATCTACTCGTGTGTGTGCGTGGGTGGGTGAGCGTGTGTGTAATCTGCCTAATCTGTGCTTTTAAGTGCCAACCGTCATCTCTGCTGGCATTGGCTGGCAGTGGAGATTTGAGTGTTTTCCCAGCCATTTTCACATGCATGACGGCCTTCTTAGACTGATTTTATATTTTTGTTGTGTCCTCCTAAAGTCTGTGAGATCCTTAAGCCCACCTGCATATTCAATACGCCACCTTAAAGTCACCGAAAGCCAGACAGAAAAGCAGACGGCAGCGCGGCTGCCTGGCCGGAGGCAGCGGCGAAGACGGCGAGGTTTCAAGGCTGCCAGCTTAAACTTGGGCAATAAATCACAAAGTAAATTCAGAAGTTAATTTATTTTTCACCTGCTGCGACCCGAAAATATCACAAAACTTCTAAGCAAACAACAATAACACTAAGCCATCAAAAGGGTCGCATTCTCTGCTGGCAGTCAACCTTTTAAAGCCTTGAAATTAAAGTGCGAATTCTTATAAAATCAAAGGCCACATTGCAAACAGAAAATCCACGAATAGATTTGTCCTCACAAGAAAACCAAAGAAACATCCTTGCCAGTCCTTGGCCAACGTCATTTGTATGCAGTTTTGTGTTCCTGTTCAGCAAACAAGCATCGTTTTTGCCACATGCCGCGTGATGCAAGTGGGCGGTTCTGTTGGCTGGGTAAATAATTATTAAGTTATGCAAACAAATGCTTATTAATCGAGGCTATGCACAGATTCCTCCGGCTGGCGCACAATCAAATAAATTACTCTCCATCCAGCCACCCGGCCATGAACTGTCTGCTCTGTGGTTCGGTTTTAAAGGATATGTGGCTGCTAGTTCATTTTGATATAAACGCAAAGCCGTACGCATTCACAGCGCTCCAATAACTCTCAAAAGACGTTTATCGAACTGCGTCGGATCGGCCAAACGGATGGCCGAGCAGCGGTTAAAATTCTCTTCCACTACAGGGATTGATGGGCTGAAATGTGTTAAAGTTGTGATATGAATGGATGTTTTATTTTAATTAACATTAATTGGTTGACTCTTGCAACTAAGTGGGACATCGGAAATCGAGTACATTAGGAGGCCCCGGCAGTTTGTTTAGAACCATTGGATCTGCAAAGAAGTCAACTATAATAAAATGAATCTAGTTGGTTTAGGCTTAGAAAGTACTGCATGACGGTCGCCAATCTCGCCCATTTCGTGGCTGATCCAAATGTAAAACAAGTAAATGTAAAAAATCACAATAATAATGATAATCAGTATGAAAATAATGCGACAACGGCGATCAATTCGGTGCCGGTCTTGACTGATTCTACGGCGCGGAAACATCTTCTTCAATCAATCACAGCGCACATCGTAGTCGGAGCACTGGCCGAAATCCGCCTGGAGAGCATAGAAGAGGCTCAGAATGATGACAACCACGACAAAGGCCACCACCAGCCAGTAGACAATGCGCCAGGCGTAGCTGGGGCTGCTGAACTTCGAGCCAACCAAGCCCATATTGAGGACGATTTATTGGATTCTTCTCTTGGGTTCTTTGTTAGGAATTGTACGATTTACTTTCGCGTCGATTAAGTTTCCTTTACTGATTCCGAGACAAAACAGCAAACGGTTGCTAAGAGTTTAATACTCGTCAAATTCTGTCTGGAAATTAATTTATTGAAATTTTCAATTTGATTTATTAGCGCGTAAGTGAGGGGCAGAAGGTCTTGTTAAGAACTTTATTGCCAGATGAAAGTTGCCTAATTATTTAAGTTAATTGGCCTTTGTCCTCAAGAAGTCAAGCGGGCTCAAAAGACCAAACGAACTGGGCGGTCGCGGCAGGACACGGCCGCAATATTTGCACAAAAGCCACAAATGTCTCGCAAATTTGTTGAAATTACTCACAAACAAAAGTTACACAATTTCGACATCTTCCTTTCGATGAATGGATGCTCCCACACACACACTTAGCGAATGTTTTGCCGCCCGAACGACCGAAGGTCCTTGTGGTGCCCAATGAAGTCGGCGAAGACTCTTTGCGGTTGGCAGTGGGTCGGGTCTATGGGAACACATGTCTGGCTATTATTTATCACCTAATTGCTTGGACTCCGTAGTATGCTAATAAAGGACCAAAAGGGTTGCCCGAGGGTCGAATGATAAATGAGTGTATTTGCTGTGAAGACTCCACTGCGGTTGGTTATTGTCATTGCCTACAATCTGTGGCAAGAAGGACGTTGGCGACGGCTCCAAAAAAGCTTTCAATCTATTGCATATTGTTATTAAGTTAACAGGGATATTTAGATTCAATAATGAAGATGGATTGCTGGGCCAAAGAGGATGCCATTTAATCACAGGATGTACGCTTGCCCTACTCCAAATTGTAAATCCCTGATTCGCCATTAAGGGGCCAACACACGGCATACGTAATGTGAACGGCGTATAGACGAAATCCAGGCTCATCTGGTTGCTCCTCCTCCTGCCTGGGTCTTGTTCTCTTTATGCCTCTGGTGGTTGGCTGCCGACTTCCCTCCTCCTTCCGATGGAGGATGAACACTGAAGCTGCCTGCTTTGCTGGTTTACCCACCCGCCTGCCTGCTTGCCAGCCTGCCTGTGAGGCTGTCTGTTTGATGTTAATGAAAGTTTCCGCCGTGCAAATAAAGCCAAAAGCATGGAAATCAGTAAAACAAATTGCAAGCTGCTTTTTATCTCGCGCTGCACGACAACCGGATGGCCTGGCAGGGCCGAACCGGGCCCAGCAGACTCAGACAAACGCATCGATTGCCTCTGCTCTGATGCCTTGGTATATCATTTTGCCAGGGTATCGACTGGCTTGCTCTCGACACCCTCCGTCGGAGCGTCGCCGCTTCGGTCGCTCCTTTTGCGCCATCTCTGTGGGTGTCCTGCTGTTGACTGGCTCATTATGGCCCGGTTGGGTGCCTCTTTGCCGCTGGAAATTGAATGGCGTCGTAGGATCCCATTGCAGTTTCTTTTATCATTCCGATTCATTTTCAATTTGTAGACGCCACAAAGCATAGTAGTCGGTGGTGGTGGTCTCGGGATGCAATCACTGTTCATTTTGCCATAAATTGATAATTTTCTAACGGATATTTAATTTCCTTCTACTAATAATGGCGGCGCTGCCAGGCGCAGGCTTCGCATCGACCGGTTTGCACGTGGCATTCGCCTAGGACGACGGCCTAAGCCTCTCTTAAGACCACCGTTATCCGCAAAAAGATAAAGTCTCGAAATTGTTAAAGTTAAACAGTGAAATATTAAAAATTCAAAGTCGTTATAGAATGGAAAAGTTTTCCCCCGCCCCGACACCCGAGCGTCGGCCGCGGGCCGCAAAAATGCAAACTGACAGGAGACATGAAGTCCCCCAAGTGCTGGGAGGCCGGCATCGGAGAGAAGGCCAACCGACTGAGATGGGTCCTCAAGTTGCCGGCCAACTGTTTATTTTCACTACACTTACAGCCTTCGTTTTGTGCGCTTTTGCTCTTTGCCTTGTCGCCGCTCATCAACCGAATCGCCCCGACAAACTTCCCCGACTGGCTTCACAGTCTGACGCAAGTTGTCAACTTAACTTGGCAACAATAATCGCCTTCAACCGTCGCAGCGACTGAAATGAAAATACCAAAAAAACTAGGAAACAATAAGACTCTCCGAGCGCGTCTTTTCATTTGAATGAAAGTGACTTTCAGGGGTCCCAAAAAAGGAGCAAAAGAAATCACAAAAAAAATTATAAAATAAAGTAGATGACAAACTGATATCCTTGCCGAGTGTCAAGCAAACTTCTAGAAGTTGTCTTTTGAAAGGCGAAAATCTGCTGTTTAAAAATAAAAATCCTTCCATCTTATTTACATCATCTAACCATTTAAATCCTTCACGATTAATGAGATTCTACATTTCCGTAATAAGAGACTCAGAAGTGGTTGTGATTTTTTACTTTTTTAAGGAAATAATAGAATATCCTAATTTCAATTTAAATTCCCCCAAGCCGTCTTCAGTTCTCTGATTTATTGAAGAGTTTTTCTCAGGACTGTAAAAAATTGAAAGGAGAGACTTAAAAGCTGTAAAAAATAAATAAAATTAAGTTTTGGTTTTCAAACTATCAATCTTAATTACCTTCCTATAAGTTTCTAATGAAATCGTCACGATGCCTTTGGCGCTTAATTCTGCCGGTTGCTGGGCTCGCATTATTATTATTGCGAGCTGCTTTTTATAGGCAGCCGAGGCCTTGTGCCAGGGTTGATTGTAGGCTGCATTGGCAATACTCATGGAGAGATTTCTCATGAGCTCCCCATAAAAACTAATAATGAAAAACTGAGCCAAGGTGGTAAATGTAAACACCAAGAAATAAAGGCCCTCCAGATTAAGGCCTTGGGTGAGAATGTAAGCGCCGACAGTGCAAACAACGCCAGCTTCGCTCACCAAATTGAATACCAGAGATATTCCGAAAACACCATTGAGTTTTTCAGTTATCCTAACATAAAAAAAAGAACTATTAAAACAACCCTAAAAATATGTTTAATACTTACTTAAAGACTAACTGATGGTACTGAATGATTCGTGTTAAGAATCTTCGGTCCTCCTCGTCGTTGTTCACATGGGGCGAGTAATTTTCCAGTAACCGGCCGATGTATTCGAAGTGCAGACAAAGGTGCATCATGAACCCGACCATCCAGAGATCGGTTCCCATGTTGGTGAGCACAGTGTGGAAGCTGTGCAAAGCCTCTCCTATGAAAATACCCAAATACAGCCAGGGGGAATCGGTTTCGGGATCAAACTTTAATTGTATGTAGCTGTGGAGGAAAGAAAATTGGGCCTGCTGATTGCCCAAATGAAAACGATCCCAGCAGTACATCACAGTCGACTGGACAATGGGGCCAACGACAACTGAGGAGCAAGCTGTGTAGTAGATCCCAACCAGAATCTTTGCAGGGCGGGTCCAGTAATAATCCTTAATTTTAAATTTCAACTTTTCCTTTTCCGTGCTTGGATAGATCTCCTTTAGTTCCTTGTAGATTTCGCGCATGTCTTTGCAATGAAACGCGAAGGTCAGGAATCTGGTATCGGAATTCGCCCAGTAGGTCACCAAATTGCCGTGACGGAAAGTAGCCCGCAAATCTTGGCTGTAATCCAAAGTCAGTAGGCTGCGGACCAAAGCACAACTGAGAATGAAGTGAGCGACTAAGACGACGACCGCGTAGACGTTCATCAAAAATCGGCGAACACTGCCCTTAATTTGTCGCATGGGGTCGAGTCCCATAAAATAATATGACATCCTTGGCATCCAGAAGAAGTCCTCGAAGCTTGGCGTTGTGCTCGTCATTTCCAAACTACTTTTAAACGTGGCCAAGCGCCAGCCTTCATTTATATAAAAAATCCCGGCGCATTCTCATTACTAAGCATGGGAATTTTTACACACCTTACCACACTGTCAGTGCCTCCAATTATTTGAGTTAATTATTTTAATTTATTTGAATAATTTATACATTTTCGTAACACCTTTTTATATCTTTGTGGCCCTATGAACGTCCATGAATTTGTAGCAGCTATTAAATATAAAAACCCATCCAATGCGGAGCGGATACAGAAATCGGGCAAGCTCAACCGGAACTTTTATTCGTGATTACATTTTAATATTTCTGGTGGCAGCTATTTCTGATTAATTATTTCCTATTAATTGAATAAATCATAAATTTAATTAACAGTATCCTGATGATTATTATGAATGTCTTTGGAGTTCAGGAATTAAAATTGCACACTTAAAAAGAACAAAAGGCAAGAAGGAAAACTATTTAAATTCAATTAAATCACTTCGGAGGACTGAAGAACTTTGAAGCAATTTCCTCGTACCTCAAGGAATGCATTTTGGGGCTCCAACGTTCTTAAAGACATGTGAACGGGCTGCTGAAATAATAATTACAGTTGTTTTAATTTCCGGAATAGCCCGTTGTGGCTCTCGTAACCTAGTTGTGTGTCAGATGGACAAATTCCATTGTCACCGACTTGCCAGACACATGGAGCCCAAAATGTTTTGCCTACGCTCATAAATTCGGTCGTATGTGGGCGGGTGCGTGTGTGTTTGTGTGGCAGTGATGCATATGTAAATTCCTTGCTAATTAAAATTAGCATATTCCCTTTTCTGACATTAGCTCACAGCGGGGAGTGGGGGCTGGGCGGCCGCCCATTAAGAGTCGTAAAGACAATGCCCAGGGAGAAATTACATGGGGCCGATTAAAAAAGGAAAGTTTGCCAGACGTCATTTCGCCTTTGTGAGAGGGCGCCGGATGCCGTAGGGTGAGATAGTAAAAATTTATAGTTTCATTTTGCTTTCTTGCTGTATTTCAGTGGGAATGGTTGGATGTTTTTGTTTACCCAGCAGGCGGCCCATGTTTGTGGGGCAAGGAAAATATAAAAAGCCCAAGGCATTTGGAATTCTCTAATTAAATCGTTGGGCTGTACGTTCCCACCCAAAGCAGCAACTCATCTGATGGTATTTTTAAATAAAGCTTTTTTCACATATTCCTTATTTAATTTGTTCATTTTTTTTTTCGTTAAATTTAAATACTTGTTTAAGCGCTGCGCTGGAAAGTAGGCAATACTTTTTGTCGGATTGGCCATGCAGCGCTGACAATTCGCCCGCGGCTATCATGGCATATTCATTACGCCTCCACCAATTAATTCAGCCGATTCGCAAGCAAACAATACTCAATCCTGGCCTACCTGGCATTTTTTAATAAAAATCATTAAAATTTTTAATGAGCAGCAATAATATCGGCCCGCCTTCGCCGCTCTTTGCTTACGGCGGATGTGTGTGTGAGTGATGGTGGCCGTAAAAATGCAGTAAAATACCAGGAGGTCGAGCGATAATTTAATCTTGGGGCAAAGTCAAAACTCACATTTATTGGGGGCACTCTCAGCACGCATCAGTTCGCCGGGTCGCCATTGTTAATTGGCGGAAGTAAGAATGTAAATGGCCGGCCAAGCAAACTCGGCGACCATGAACGATTTCCATTTTAAATGTGCGGCCGGCAGTCGTTCCGTTTTCTATTTAATTTCAGTCCTCGGCTTTCGTCCTCTCCCTCGCGCACTATACATTTGTGAATTTTCCACATTATTTTATTTCATTTTGAAAGCTCTTTCTGGCTCGGTCCGTGGGCTGAAAGCGGAGGTGAGTTTGGTTTGATCCTCCTTGGGCTTGTTTTATTTCCTGTGGACATACACTCCACTCACTGAAAACCTTTTATATAAGTAATTTGGTTTTTATTTTTACGGCTTTCTACGCCAAGGGACTTGCCACTAAATTTGACTTCTTCGCAAGATGTTCTCGAGTTAAATGGTGCGGAAACGCTGTTGACCGACCTAAGCAAAGACGAAATGAATTTAAATGCCGCTTTGGAGTAGGTTCAAATACGGCAAAATGGAAATGTGGTGACCCCTTAAGGGTCATCCTTTTTTTCTCTCCTCCTCTTCTGTGCCAACTCTCCGATATCTCAAAGTGCCAAAACGGCCCGCATCATCGAGTGGGCAATTACTACGAAATGGTTGGCTGGATGGCGCTTTGGTAGCAAATATCAATGGTTCAAGGAAATAAATAAGGATTCTTACTGCTGGAAATCCGATACGTATTCTCAGCAGCTGTCAGTTTGCATTTGCATCACAAAAGGTGAACAGAAATTGCCAACCAACCGCCCGGTCGCCGTGCTGCGCTCCCTTTTCTATTTTGCCCTGCATTAGTCGCAACTTTTGAGTGGCAAAGTGTCAACAAAATAAATGCATAAATAAGGATCAGTACATCAGGCAATGGCTTTTCGCCCTTCCTCCCTACAGATCGGCTTTTTGATGCAAACTTCGCTGGGAATGTGGAAAATATTCAATATTTTCCTTGCACAGCAAAAATACCGTGCACTTTGAATTATTAAGCTCACCGAGAGTGTATGTGGGTGTGTTTGTGTGTTTTGGTTGGCTGCTATTTGAGTTAAGGAAAAATTCAGAGCTCTGCGTTCTCGGTTGATAAATTGCAGCTAAAATTTTGGCACTTTTTGGTTGAGGGAATTTCTGCCAGTTTGTGTGAAAATTGGTTTCGCTCGGTTGGTTAGCTTTAAAATCCAGACGGCTACCACCCATACTTCTTCTTCGTCCTTCCGTACGATTGCGAATATGTATGTGGGTGGCTAAAAGTATTTGAGATTGAAATTCACGCCCGGCTGGCGTTGCTTGCAACTGCATTTCCCATTTGCTGCGGTTAATAAGGAATTGCATTTGAGGGAATTCCAAAAGCTTTTCAAGACTTCTTCAACAACCAATCAGCAAATGGCTAAGCAGACAATCCCCACATACAACTTAACCCTTTATTTTCGGCCACCAGCAGTAAATTTTTTGCACGCCATAATCCATGCATTCATTTTGAGGGAGTCCGTTGCCTGGCGAAGGCTTACAAATTCACAGCTTTGTGTTTAACACCTGTCATATCCGGAGTTCTATTTATGTTTTATGGTTCAGTTGAGTTTTGCATGGAGCCTTTGAAACGGGACTTCTGGGGATTGCGGATGAGCGTGCGAGGCCATAAATCAGCGAATTTTGGGATTGCCAGTGGCCCCCGGCATCAGTCACCCGCATACATGGCACCCTCGCTGCCGTAGGATTGACGGCAAGTTTGACCCCATTTTGTCGGCAGATATATCAATTTTTTGGCTCTCCCCAAAGCAGAGGTGTGGAGCACTTAAAGCGGCAAAGTGATTCCGATGAATTGGCAAATATTCAATACATTCGCCTTTGACATTTCACCCGGTGGAACTTCAAAACGCAATTTATGCTTTCACATCAAGTTATTTATTGTAAAATACGCCCTCGTCGACCTGTTGGTATGTTTTTTTCCTCCCCTCACTTATGATGTAGTTTACATAAATTTAATTACTGTGTACGGACCTCGAGAGGCGTCTCCTCCTTTATTTCCTAGGACTAAGCGAGCTTACAGGCTAACTGCCAGGACCTGGGCCTGCAGGGGGACTCTAGTTCTTATATTTCTAAGATGTTTTCATTTTTTGCATTTGTTATTATTGGTTTGTTTTTGGTATGTATATGCAAAACCTGCAGAAAATAGTTTGGGACTCTTGTGATTTTTATATAAATCTGCATACTGATTTCTTGACTTTTTGCTTTCTCAGCTGCGTCACGAACTTTCACTCTTTCACTTCTTGCTGCTTGTGTGTGTGTATTATCTTTGGCATTTGACTCGGTTGGTTGATGGGCGGGGCAAGTGGGAGAAAGAAAAATTAGATGGAGTTGCTTTCAAATTCAATTGATATTCATACGGCCAAAAAACATAACGAGAGCAGAAATGGAATTTCTTAGGCAAGATTAAATTACTTTCTCGTACAAATTACATATATACTTGTACTCGTATGACTATATCTTTCCCAACTAGTTGATATGCTTAGGTCTAGGGCTGCATACACATTGTAAAATGGACTCGCACACACACATTTATCGATTAATCATTTTTCTCTTATTTGTATATTTATTATTTGTCTGAGATGCCAAAACTAGACTGGCGCTGACTTAAGTTCTATACAGAAATACAAAGTACTTATAACTTCATTATTGGTGATATGCCCGATCAAGATACGAATCTGTGTAATGATATATGAGTAGGGGGCTTGGGCGGGTTGAAAATTTCGAAAGGACTTAGGTCTCTATGAGATCTTGCGAAAGAAAGGGAAACTCAATGGGACAAAGGTCTCCCTGGGTAAAATCAAGCAGAGGAATGTCAAAAAATAATCCTAATTTACTATGCTAGACACTGAGTAGCCGCGTTTTTAAGTCTACTTAACGCCAGCAATTTTTTGCATAGTTTGCCTTAAACTGCAGCACGTTGACGAGGCCAATAAGCTCCATTTGAGTTTGAGTTTTAACTACAACTTAAGCGAGTTACTCTATTTACACACACAAAAGAAACGCTTTTGCCTTAGGGATAATCGAATTTTTACACACACACCCACCAGGCAGGCGGTGGCCGTGGCGGAGGCGGCGGCTGAGGCTCTCACACACAAACACCGCACTCCAAACTATAGTAGGCATGGCTGTGGTGGTTCTAACTCTGGTTTGCTTACGCCTGCGCAGCGGCAACAAACCTCACCGACGCAGAGTCCGACGTCGTTGGTGAACTGGCTGATGAATGTGTTGATGTTGATGTGGAAGTGGATGAAGTTGATGTTGATGTTGCTGTTGGCAGTGAATGTGTTTGTCTTGAGGTCTGTGTGAAGGATGGTGCTGCCGCTGGCGCCGCCGGTTCGGACGGAGGCTCACCAGAAAATAATGTCAACGAGGCCGGGCAATCGGCAGTTGGCCGACGCTTGACCATCATTTGGCTCGACTTGACCGCAATCCACTCATTGCGGCCGGCATCGAACCAAGTCAGGCCGAGATTATACCGCCCATTCAGATTGGCGTGTTGACAATGAGAGAACCACCAGCCACCCTCATAGTTAGCAGCACAATGCGTCTGTGAGATGTCGCGATCGTCGTCAATAGCCGAGAACTGCATGCCCTCCTGATAATTCAGCGCATCCGAGGCATTGCCGCTGTAGTCCCCGATATGCAGCCGGTAGCCATCCGCCCGCGACGATATGTAAAAGTGGCCATAGTCCGCCAGCCAGGTGTCGTTGTAAATGTCCTGCATGTGGATGCGCAACTGTGTGCAGTTGTTGAGGGTCAGATGATGGAGCTGTTCGTTGCCAATCCATAACTCGCCGCTGGGCGATCCAAAGCCGCGGGCATAGTCGGCCCAGGAGCGGTTGAAGTCGGCGCTGCCATCGAAACGCCGCTGGATTGTGGTCCAGCCATCGAGGCTGCAGTGTGCCATCAGCGGATGATGCTGGCCGGCCGGGGCAATGAGATGCAGGCCCTCGGCGTTTGTGGCCACATCGCTGCAGTCGTGGGGCAGTTTATTGATGATGGCCTCGTACTGGGCCTCTACGTTTTCCAGCTCGGCCACCAGGCTCTCGGCCAGGTCTCCGTCCACAGCAGGTGACGGATCGGGCTGAGGGTTGGACTGCTTTAATGCCGCCTGCTGCTGGTGGTGGACTCGTTTGTGGGGCCTATTCAAGTGCGACATCTGCAAGAGGACACAAGGAAAAGCAAAATCAAAGTCCGTCCAAGGCATTCGCAAGATTGGGCTGCCTAGAGGGATGAAGGCTTTAAAACTCACCTTGGCCTTTAGCCCGTTGCCGACCAGCGACTGTACTCGGTCCACATCGGTTTGAAGCTGCTCGACGCTGGTCATCAGCTTCTTGACACCCTCCCGCTCGTCCTGCAAGGTGCTGACGCTCATGGCCATGGCCTGGAGCGAACGAGCCGAGTTCTTGCCCTCCTCGCGCATTAGAGACTGCTCTGAGCTGATTTGGGCATTGGCGAATTCCAGTTTGGAGATCTCATGCCGCAGCTCCGGTATGCTCTTGTCCATTTTTGTCTGCAGGCTCTCCACGTCCTCCAGCAACTCCAGCATCGAGGTGTGCAGCTTGTCCAGCGAGGCTATCTGACGGCTCAAATTGAAATTGGCATTGGCAATGCGGTGCTGCTCCAGTTCGATGCTGCGTACGCGCTCGTTAATGCGATGGTACTTCAATTCGTTCACCTGCCGCCGCAGGCTGCGCTGACCCAGTTGCAGTTCGTGGATCTGTTGGTGCTGGAAACGACAATGCCGGCGCTTGTGATCGGCGAGGGACTCGTCGCTCAGCTGCAAAATGGAGAGCATGAAAGGCGAATTAAATTCCGGCTAATGGCGAATAATTGCGCAAAAGTAAGTAAAGCTTTTTCGGGGTAAACCATAAACAAACTTTTCGCCCACACACACACCCAAAACCCACATACACACAGGCACTACTTAAGCGCCTTTGCGTCTCCCCTGGCTGCTTTTCGCTTTGTTCCAACGTCAGATGCATGCGGCTGGATTATGTTCTGGGAATTGAATACTAAATCCATTTATTATAAATGCATTTCATAAACCACGGCCACGATGACGATGATAGTGGCGGCGACAGCTCCCACCCACCAGCATCCCAGCAACAACAATAATGCCGCTAGATTCAGCGGCGACAATACTGCGTGTAAATCCCCATCAGGATGGATGGTTAGCTATGTGGGGAGAAGGCTATGAACCAGCGACTCGAAGCTGTAGCACAGGAAACTGCAGATACGAAACCATGAAAGTCTCTATCCAACCTAGCGAGGGCTGAATGGTGCGTTCGTGGAACAGCAATGAAGGTCAGTCAAAGACTTCATTTTGTCATTTAAGGTCCAAACTGTTTAGAAGTTTCCACGCACACACAAATAAAATCTAACTAAGGATTATTTTAGCATCCTAGAAACTATTTCACCAGCCCTCGGGCTGTGTGTGTGTCATATTTTAAACTCGGCAAGCCCCGGGAAGCGTTAGATTCTAAAAGGGGCAACCGTCGTTACCTTCTCACTCCGACAATGCCTGTGGACTGATTTGCATGAGGATGTGTGTGGGGGCGACTGTGAGTGAGTGTATTGGTGTGTGCATCTCAGCGGTAAAAGCTGCATAAATTTATATAATGCAGGTGAGTTGACAGGCAAAGCAAAACCAAGGCAACACCATTTGGGTCAGAGTTATGAATGTAATGAATACACTCGCTGGATATTCACTTGCTATTCATTAAAAATGTCAGACAGGCGCTCCACCCCCAGGCGTCCATGTAATTGACTAATAAAGGGAAATACGAGAGTCCACCCCATCGCCACTAATGAATGCAGGAAAAAACATGCAGGCCAACATGCAGCCATAGAAATTGATATGATTTTGAACTTTAATTATGGGCAACTTGTCGCCGCCGGGGGGATCAGTCTGTGTCACTGATGGATGGAGTAGGTTTGGTCTTGAGAGCGGAAATTATGTGAGGGTCGTCGGTATTAATTTCAATTAATAGAGCGAAAAACGAATCTTCATAAACATTTACGTCCTGGCGTTGGTGGTATTTTTCCTGCATTTGTTTGCTTTTGGCTTCCATCCATCGAACGCCAACGACACGGCGCTGTTGGTTTATGTGAAAGGTCACGAACATCGCTAATACGGCACGTTCCCTCCGACCAAACAGCCAGTCAGCCAGCCAGCCAGTCAGCCAGCACGTCAGGCAGTCAGTCAAGCATTTTTATGTATCCATTGAAAGTGTACGATGGCTCCCAGGAGGAATCTCCCCCAGGAAGGTGGAATTGGCTGTACTCCGTCAGCATGGTAGGTGCTGCGTGTTGGATGGTTGGCTGAACAACTGGCTGGCTGGCTGGAGTGGTGGATAGAATGCAAACAATGTGTCAAGGCTATCAAAAATCGTTGTACTACGCAACTGGGTATACAATTTCCGAGCGCGTCGACAAAATAATTAAATGTGATTTACGAAGAACCCAAGGCTCAAATTACCACGATGATGGCACGGACCAGGCCAAAACGCAAAAGGCCGGGCTGGGGGGATGAGAAAATCTGTCAAAAGACCAACAAAAGGCGAAAATTTGGAATGTGTTTCGGATTGACGGCCGCTAATTGAAATCGAAATTAGCGAATGAATATTTTATAGTGCCCAAAGCAAATTGCCTGTACGTGCGGATGTGAGTGAAAATTTTCGCGGCAAATTTGAGTGAGTGGGGGGAGTCATAATTAAGCAGCTCTAATCCGCCAGACACACACGCCTCGAACACCGGCTGAAGCGCTAATTAATTTGGAACCACAGCTGCAGCCACGCCCCTCCCGTCGCAAGCCTTTCACACAACCGCATAACCCCAACGACTCGGGCCAGGATTAAAGCAAAAATTTTACATGCTCTGCTCAAGTGAAAGCTAACAAGGATTTGCTATTAGCACGTCAGCCCAAACAGAGCTGTCAAAAAAGGAAGGAAACGCGCGGGTCGGGGCGGTTGGAGTGGCTGAAAACTGCATATTAAAAATAGGAAAAAAGTACACAAAAAAAAGGGGGAAAAGGAGGAGCGAGAAGTCCGGGCACTTCGGTTACCCGGGCGAACTGTCGTAAAAATTTAATGGGACTTTTGTGCGCAGCTCAAAGCAACGCATGCTAAAAATGTCCTAGCCAAGTGAGAGTGAGCCCGGCCATATGTGTGTGTGTGTTAGTGCGGCACAAAGTGGCACAAAATGCTATTAAGTTAATGCCCATTTTGGGGGCTCCCAGAGCCGACCGGCCGCCCACTCAAATGGCAGACGTATGCATAATTTGAAACTAAATATTCCCCCCTCGAAATATTCCCGTGCATTCGGTTCTGAAATTTTAATAATAAAATAGCACTTACATTTTCCACCATCAGTGCCCCAGAAAATAATGAAAATTTTTCAATTGAAACTCTTTTATGGACCTGGAACTACAGGAGTCTCGAAATGAAATTCATGAATTTATTGTGCTCTCCCCCGCGTCGCCAGGGACGACAATGCGATGGCCGTCGGCGCTGGCGCCGTCGAGAGGACGATAAAGGAAAAAATCATGTTTATTTGCCGCCCTTCACGAAAATCAAAAGCATCAAATTTCCAAGCCCAAGACGAGAAAAAAAGAAACCCTGGCCAGCAACAAGAAAACAAAATGTTGCATAAAAAATATGAAGCAGAAACTACAGTGAAGATCTGCTCAATGGAACCGGTGGAAATCAAATAATTTATACAAGTATTGAAAGGATTTCTTAAAAATTAGATATTCGATCTGAAAGAATCTTAATATTACGTTTGAAATAAATTTGCTTGTCTCTTTATATTTTATTTGAAGAATTTTAAGAATCCAACAGAATTTCGATGGCAAAGATTATTTCAGAAGTCGAAAACTCTTAAGTGAATTAGGATCGAATTGATTGTGCGTACTTTCTAATATTTTAGATTTCTTGGTAGGCAGTCGGCCTTCAAAGTGCCATCTTTACGGTGCTTTACTGTATTCTCAGGCAGTGGTAAGTTTGCATGCATTAACATATATATTCCATAATAAACATGAGTGAGGAGTGTGTACGAAGGACCGGCGCTCAGCTCAAGTTTCAATAAGGATAATTTCGACTCATAAAATAAATATAAGTGTGTGCGTTTTTACCGTGAAAAGAGGTCGGATCGATCTGAATGAGATACACAAGCCACTGATGTACGGAACGTGCATCATCTTCTACATATCAGCAGCTCACGTCAAACGACTTACATGTGTATCTTGTCTACCCCGAACCCCATCTCTCCCCACCCACCGGAATACCAACAGCAACAAGAAGAAAGGAAAAACACTTAGACAATCAAACAAATTGCGCTGCCACTTCCACAAAGTAACGGCAAAAGTATAGGGAGTGTTGGTAAAGGGGAAGGCGGGGAACAGGAGGTAGCACGATGAAACAAATATCAATATAAATATGGTAAAACACAACGAAAGAGAATCAAACAAAAGTTATGTATATTCCCCCTCCATCCGATTCCCTCATTCGCTGTCGGTTTACTTGTTCCACTCACTGTTTATCCGATTCCGTTGCCTGTTTGTTTGCGACTGGAACCGGATCTCGCCGGCGTCTGCATCTGTTTGCTTTACTAATTTAAGAGGAACTTTGTATGAATCGTTGGAATCGTATCTGTGAAAGTATTTGTGTCTTGTACATTTTGTAGTGCCTGTGACTCGGGATAGAGCAGGATTTTTACGAACGCCTGCCTTCCTGCCTGCCGGTGGCATCGCATCAATAACCAATGGTAAACATTTGAGTTTTGGCTCGAACTCTTCGTCTCTTGTCTTTCAACTGTTGCAAATGACAGCAGCCTTCCGTCGTACGGCTTGTTATTCTCCAGGACATGGATATCTCTTGGCCGTCCCTTCCAGCCGTGTTCTGGCCATATTTTATCCATTAGTTGGTTTTGGCCCCTCCCATATGTGAGAGGGAATGGTGAAGGGGCCGGACGATTTTTGGCATATTTTCCAATTAGAGAAGCGGACTTTTGCGGACTTGTCAGTGGCAGATGTGCCCTGCCGCCCCCTTAGAGGTGAATCGACATGAGTAAGGGTCAAATTGAATGGACTTGTATCATTTCAATTTCAAAGGATGTATTTATGGAAATTTAATACGGCTCTGCGGAGAAATATTTGGGGTGAAAGATGCCAAAAATATAAACTAATAATTGAATCTTGAAAAGCCAAGAATAGACTGCCAATTTTATTTCATTTATGTGCTTAATTGGGTCCGATTGAATTACGGAAAAGTGAAAAAGATTTCTTTCCTCTTTTTCAATTGAATTTTTGTTCAATTTTCTTGTGCGATTTTATGCTGGGAATTGAAAGGACATTCTTCCGGTGCTCCATTCACAATTGCAAGGGATAAAAATGTATAAAACGAAATGTACAATAAATTAAATTATAAAAGCCACATGCTTTTTTCAGTTGGTTCGTTTCGCTGCCCCTCCCATTCGACCGAACCGAAATTGAGGCCACCTGTGCAATTTCCGTTCATTTTGCCTTTGCACTCTGCACTTTGTTCCCATGGCTTTGTTCTAATTTAACCTAATTTCTTTCTCTATTTTTTCTGTTTTCGTTGTGCGCTTTTATAATAAAAAATTTCCACAAAAAACAAAGAATTGCTGTATTGCGAAACCCACAGCCCCTCGCAGAATTTTTATATGTATTTTCTATTTTTTTTTATTCTTTTCCCGCGCTCCACGCCAGGGGTGAGTGGCGGTGTGTGGGTGACCAGGCCAACCCGAAACGAAACAACAGGTTTGAGTTGTTGTTTTTGTTTTTTCGTGGGGCCCTTTTACGTTCGTCGACGCTGTGACCAAGACCGTCGCCGGCGGTGTGGGTAGCAAAAATAATGAAAAGGATCAAATTGTTCTCAGGCACCACGCGCATCATAAACACAAACACACACACTTGCATGGAGGAGCCTCGCACACAGAAGCGGGCGAAGGCAGGCGAGGCTCGCCATCAGGCGATTATCAAGGCACTCACGAGCATCTGCTGCTGGTGGAATATACACACAGACAGGAGGGGCCTCTTGCCGCCCCCAGCAGCCTTTGGCCGAGGACAGAGGGGCCCCAGGAGTGGATCCAGAGGAGTCCGTTTACCGTTTCGGCCACGCAGCTGGCCATCGGTGCAGCGTTGAGCAGACAGTAAACCGGCGAACGGGCAGCGAACGAAGGAACGAACGCGATTAAAAGGTGATTTCCTGCTTTTTGTTTGCAATTTTTCAGCAATTTCATTTTATATGTACGAAATGTATTTTCGGGCCGGTTTTATTTTTTTTTGGCAGCGTTTTAATGCCGACAAGGACGGCGGGACGCATACGACAAGCTCGACGTCTCTGGGCGGTCCAGATGGGCGTGGTCGTGAGAGTTACATAAACACACACACATAGTCGATGGCATCGATGTCCTTCGGTCCTGTGTGCTCTCAAGTGAAAGTCGGTTAAAGCGCCCCCGTCTGTCCGCAGCTCTCTCCTTTGGCTGGTCTTCTTTTTTAAACCAATTTGTGGCAAATAATTGCTTTGTGCTTAAACGTTCACTTTCAGCCAGATAAAGGAGGCAGGGCAGCCCAATCGATCGGGCTGACCGGTGGACGGCGAAAACCCCTTAAAATTCAACTTCAAAGCCTTTGTTTACAAGTGTCCACTTGGCTACGGATGGCCGGGGAGTCAAATCAAATAAAGATAACGAAACACCAGCCATTGCCTTTTTAGCTCAAATAAAACCACAAAAGGCCAAGCCAACAGAGCCCCGACCAGCGCACAAAGGAAACAGGTGGCTGAGCCCCGAACTGCCAACCGCCAGAGCCGAACACACACGCACACCGCATAATCCTTTTAATGAAGCTTACACACACACAAACAGAGAGCAACGAATGCTCTTATTTCAGAGCTGAGTGTTCCCGATTTCTGGGTTATTTACGGGCGCCTGCAGTTTGAGTAGAGCAACCTAAGCGGCGGCTCTTCTTTTTGGTGCCGCGTTACCTGTTGTTATCTCATCATCGGAGCTTGGGGATGCGACGCTTGAAAGGGATCATTGGGGACCATAGGGACGGGGCAGCTATCGTTGAAAGATCAGCAACAGCAGCAGCTGCTTTGGTTTCCTTTGTCTACCGACTGACACAGAAATTATTTTGGGTTCGTCGTTTTTTGCCCTTCTGTTGGCTAAAAAATAATTAAATCTGATGGACCAAAAATTCCTTTCCTTTTTTAATTTCTAATGACTGAGAGCTTAGCATCAAACGTAAAAGATATTTAAAGGCGACCGTTTAAATTACACCAAGTGACTCAGGGCGGGAATAAAAAATATAAGATAAAAGGTTGAATTTTAAAGAGCGTGGCATTCATCGCAGACCTGTTTGCTTTCCCAGCTATCCGATTTTAAAAGCCAATAATAAAGGTGGAACGGGGCGGACGATCCCACGCACATATTTCATGCCTCGTTCGGTGGCATTAAATTGCCTCTCTGTCCGGGCTAAGTGGCTGGCAAGACGGCAGCCAGTGGCGCCCCACCCAGTCCCGGCCAAGGGGCATGTGTTAACATTAAATATTAAATACGAGTGGCTCATGCGGTGCGTATGAGTAATTTAAGCGGCGGCATATGAGGTGGCGCAAAGATTTCAGGCTCGTTAGCACATCGTGGCGCAGATGGCGCAGCCAACGATCCAACAAGACAATAGGGCCGAAATCAGGGACAGGGGTTAAGGTAAGGACGGTCGGGGGTCGGGGGTCGGCGGTCGGGTGGTGCGTATAAAATGAGGCATAAAATTTTGAGATAATACGACGGGGCAGGCGGCAACCAGCCAGGCACGTGTTGCGGTACGCGGCCCCGAACCCCAAACCCCCAAACAGCCCAACTGAGGCAACGAAAAAATGTTTAAAGCCATAAAAAGACCAGCCGTAAAGTGAGCCTGACGAGCCCTGGCTTTGGTTTATTTGCGAGCCTGGGGTCGATCATTAGCATAAAGCTGCTGCCACATTGTTTTCATTGCGGCCAAAGTGACAGGCGAACTGGGAAGAGGCCATCGGCACGACCACTACGGCCGCTTTGAGTGATTCATGATGGCCTGCCAAATGAACTTGAACATTTCCCCGAGCCCGCTCGATTGATGGCTTACCTCGCTGGTTGTGGGCGTCTCGCGACTACCACTCTCCTCTTCAATGCTGGCCGAGACTGTGGGCTCTTTGCGCTGCACCAGCAGCCGTTTGTAATCCTCCTCTTGTTGAAGCAACTCCTCGCGCAGCTCCTGCACGTAGACCTCCGTCTGTTGCTGCCTCTCACGCTGAGCTGCCAATTCCAATTTAACCTGCTCGTAGTCACTTCGGATGGTGGCCAGATCCTCGTAGCCGGCCCCGCGTATCTGGGCATCCCGGGCCACGTTGCCTGCTGTGTGCTGCAATTCCGCTAGCTGCTTGCGTATCTCCGATATCGACTGCTGGAGCCACTCGACCGTGAGGCGTTCCTTATTGCCCATGGCAGCGGTTTTGGACTCACGCAACGTTTGCACCTCTCGCCTGCAATTGGAAAGGGGATGGTTTTCTTTTACTGTGTTGTAATTAGTGATGGCCTTGTGGGCAGGCAGCTGGGGGAATTCTAGCGTGCCGCTTGGCCTCTTTTATTTATGCACCACGCGGCGTATGCGTAACATTTTAATTGACTTTGAAACGAGCAACGTGCGCCGGCCACTGCCGGAGTTGGCGGAGAAATCTAATTTAAATTGACATTTTCAGGTTGGCAGCTAACTTAATTGCCACCAACCCGCACAACTAACCACCCTGTGGGCTGTGACTGGGCTCGTTGGGATTTCTAGGATTTGCAGACGCCTTGTGTAATTGAATTCCAAGTCAGTGGCTTCCATAATTCCACTTGCCCTCAACAAGAAGCATTTCGTATTTATTTAGTTTTTTGGCATTTGTGAAAATAATTTTCCAGGAGAGGCAACTAAGCCGTCCCAAATACGAGGAAATATTTTAAAATGTGAATAATTTTTGGGGCACTGACTGAGGTCCTTCGCGTTGGTCCCGTTGGTTGGTTGGCTGTCGTCAACTTTACCGCTAAATGAAAAATAAAGGGAGCAACTTTTCCAACCAGCAACGAAAATTCAACAAGACAGCCCATAACTTTCGGCATGTAAAATGAGAAATACTCTACAGCTTGAGCAAGAAGAATGAAAACGGCATAAATATTATAACCCAGATTCTAAGGGAAAAGTGGGTTGTATTTTTGCATCTTTCGATCTTTCTTCGGCTTTTGATCTCATAAAACTCAATCCGAAATGTGAGAATTTTTTCCTATTTCTCATTTATCTTTTTATATTTTGCCGACCGTCCGAAGCGAAAATGCTCATTTGGCTTGGAAATACGCAGAGTAAAACAGCCCACAGGGTCGTTGAAAAGTTGAGTTAAAAATTTTTTGGGTTTCTCTGATTGCGAAAAGCCGGAAATGAAAATGTTGTACTTTCCGTCAACTTGGATTCGTAACGCTGCACACGCACATTTTTGTGGCATTTTTCAGACAATTAAAGTGTTCCTGTCTCCGACCCTGCCGCTCGAAAGGTGCAAAACTTTCCGGTGGCGAAAGCGGTTGAGCCGAGTGAAGTTGCTGTCCAAAAAAAAGCGCAAAACTATAGGTGAAGTTTTTCATAACAAAGTTTCCTTTTACGTTTGAAAATTTCGCCGAACAAAATAAAAACAAAAATTGGATGGCTGCCTGAACTGCCCGGCGTATACGTAATATTTCAATTTGTTTCATACACCGCACTCCACAGTGTGTGCAAAAGAGTTTGTATGTGATTTTGTGTATATGTTTTGTTAATTTTATGACTTGAAAAACTTTTGACATGACCTCTGCTCCGGACAAGTGGAGCCCCCCGCACTGAGAAAGCAGAATTGTGATTTTTACATTGGCTTGTTTTTCTTTTATTGCTTAATTAATTTTTGTGGTCGGGGAGGCTTTTATCTTTCATTTTTTTGCCCACAGGTGGGACAAATGAAACTGGACAGGTCACCAAAAATTCAGTTTACTCGCCGTTGAAAACCCTCTTCAAACTTCCCCTGCGGCTGTGTCGTTGTCTCTGGTTTTTGCCTGCCACTGTCACTTTGTGTTGATTAAAGTTCAGGGAAAGTTGAACGCCAGCTACAACTATTTTGTCGCTCGTCTGAATAGGCGTGGGAGTCCCCCTAACAATCCTGTAATGCCTGCCAAGCAACCAAACACCGCGTCATGCTGGCCAAATTGAAATTGAAAATTCTGCCAGTGACATCGAGTGAATTGAAAGCGGTACAGTAGCGTGTGTGATTTGATTTGTCGCAGCGAACATCACGCCGATCCATGTATTTTAATTTACAAAATTGAAGCAGAAAATAAAACGAAAAAAGGCGGAACTCGGGGAAAACAAACTAAAAATCGGGCAGCTGTGGAGAGCAGCTAGTGGAAATCAACACGACTGCGTTTAATGGTCCTGGCGTTGCTTCCCCGGCTCAATCAGATAATGTCAGCCAGGACATGGCCACAAAAACCCAAACATTCACTCACACTTGCATAGATATATTTATAAACACAGAGACATTGAGAGATCCCCATAATTCCGGGGGCAGACAGACGCGTGCTGAATTATTTACTACTCTGTTGCCGGAAAAGCGGACTGGCCGAGTTGACTGACTGACTGCCTGCCTGATTGCCTACGGAGCGAACTATCTGAGGACGGACGAGTAGCCAGCTGACCGACCAACCGACAGACCTATTTGTTCTGTAAATTAAGAGTGCGCCATTTTTATTTTCTTCCTTCTTCCCTCACACACTTGACAAACTGGCGGCCGGCCAGTCTGTCGCTTTGTCTGTGTGTACGATGAGACAATCATTATTAGTCAGCAGGCAAAACAACAAACAAATCACTCCACACTGAGGACGCACGACCTTAGCGGGGGGAGATTGGTGGCCCCCACCGACAGCCCAGCACGCGAGTCACGTCGGGCGCAGGTGAATTTGGCCCCTCGAAACTACAATGATAGTGGAGTGGAGGAAAGCGGCTTACAAGGAACTTAAGCTTCAAAGAAAGATCTTAACAGGATTAGATACTCGCAAGAAGGTGAGGGTCGTATTTAAAAAGCTTCTTAGAATCCAATCTTAATATACTTAAGCAAAAATAACGAAAAAAACTGTTTAATATTTTGGGAAAAGTTTTTAAAGTCTTTTGTTGGTTTTTGGTCAAATTGGAAGCGTTATTAAAATGCTACAAAGTATTTTTAATGAAGATTTTATATGCGGAAGATGGCAGCCAGTTTAAAACTCGTAAAAAGAATACCCATAAAAAGTTGTGAATCTGATCTAATTACACGCCCGGGCAGTACTTTTAATTAAAAGGTATTTTTTATGAACGCAATGCCGGTGAATAGAATATGAAATTAAAGCTGAAATTGGAATGCAACCCTGCGGCAAATGCAACTCTTTATCAAATAAGGGTTAATTCCAAAAGGAGGAGTAATTCCATTTAATTAGCTTTAAATTCCATCAAATTAGTTTCATATGAAACCGAATATCCGAGATTATTAAAGTTCTTTTAATGGATCTTTGTGAATTCTTCGCCTCACGCTGTCATCGCTGACTGCCCGCATGCCAGCCGATTTGTGGATTTGTGCTTTGTCCTGCTCGTGCCCGCTCACATCTACGTGCTTCCGCTTAGCCACACACACACGTCCTTAACACGCATACACAATCGCATGTGGAAAGTCCACACACGCATTCGGAATGTCCCGTGATTTCTTATCTGCTGACTTTTGACTGGTGCGGCCCACAGCCCCGTGCTTGATGTCATTGCCTTAGATACGCTGGTTTATTTGTTTAAATTAACTTTCAGCAAATAAAACCGAACAAGGAAGGCAGCAGAATGGGGAAGTCGAAACGTTGCCTATTTCGGGGCGCCTTTAATTGGATTAGGCCAGCCGACTGGCCTTTTAACTTGGAGCCGCGACTTTATGGCTCTTTTAGTTCGCCGCTCACACACGCCGATAAAAAATTAGTGGCAACTAATTTGGTTTGGCTTGTTTGCCTGGCAGCTTTACGACGGTAAAGTTTCGCCGCCCCCACCCCAACCCAGCCCAGGAACTTTTCCGCAAAAGTTGGCCCAAGAAGCAGACTGGAGGGCGAGTAGGTGACGGCGCCTGCAGGCGACAGTTGCAATTTAAATTGGTCAGCCGCAGCAACGGCAAGCTGATTGCAGGACTTTGTCCATGAAGCCAAGTTGGTTGGCCTTCCCCCTAAGGGCTGAAATGCACTGACAAACCAACAGCCCAACAGCGCGACACGGCAAGACCCTACTGACCCACGGCCACAAATCGAATCACAAAGCATCTAATTAACATTTCAATTTGCTGCAGCAACCGAAACGTCAGTCATGCCCCACACACACTTGCCCCGCACCTATTACGCAACCTGTGTGAGTAAATTAATCCCCGAAGGTCCAAAGGCAAAACTTCACTTGCCCTGCCCCCGCTGTGTTACTGCTATTCACGCAGGAATAATACGCACCTGAGTTGCTCAAGCTCGGCGCGTATATCCGCATCTACGGAGGCCGCATCATTGGTAAGCCGCAAGGATTTGCGTAAATTATGCTCCAACATTTCGTAATCCTCCCGGCGACGTGTCATTAAAGCGTTCAATTGTTTGGTCAACAGTCGCACTTGATCGTTGAGGGACAGCGAGTCGATTGGCTGGGACTGCTGCCTGCGCAGGCCCTCAATATCAAGTCTTTCGTCCTCTTCATTGTCGTCGACAAATCGCAGCAATTCCACGCTGGATGTTTGCGTTTTATCTTCCTCATCCTCAGACCGTAAATTGCCTCGTCCTGGCTCCTGCTGCTTCGGTTGCTGCTGGGGTGTTGTTGCATCCCGCAGCATGTTATTCACATCGCTGATGACGCTGGTGGAGGCGAGGAGGCTGCCCGGGCAGGCCACACTGAGAATCAAGCACAGGGTCCAATAATTTGGCATTTTGGGTAAAAGTTCGTGGCGCTTTGTTTGTGGACGCAGGTGACACACAAATGGTAATTTCAAAATTTATTTATGCTTTTTATTTAGCCCGAGAAACTTTTGGCCACAACGACTGGCAATTTTTCATTCACCCGCTTATCTGGGCTGGGCCGGGTGGTCGCAATAAAAAACCAAGTTCAAGTTAAAGTTAAATAAAAAATTTATGCAAATGCGACCCACGCATGACGGGCCCACGGTACGTACAGTCACAACCACGGCCGTAAAATCTATAAACACCTTATAAAAACCCAAAAGGAAACCTCAAGCCCAAGCAAAATCTCGGAACGGGCAACTCCCACAAAAAAAGTTACAATTGCTTTGGGGAAACACTGGCACGGTAACCGAGTGCCCTTTGTTTTGCACTTGTTGACGGTTGTTTGTTTGTTTTGTGAACGTTAAGACCGCGAACCACTTAGCACGGCAGCCGCAGCCACACGCAGCCTTTTTTTGCCTTTTTGTATTCTTTGCGAGGCGGTAACCGCACCAAGTCAGTCACTTAGCAGTGAGTTAAGTGGATCGTTGACGGCTCGGCGGGACGCACGGTTCTCTGATTGAGTGCTCGATTTCGGAACCTGTCGACGCGACGGTTGTCGTAGGACTAAAGCGGCGGGCCTTTGCCTTCGTCCTTTTATAAGCGTTGAGCGTGCTCAGTCTCCGCTTCGGTTCTGCTCGGCTGAGCTCGGAAATTAAGAGAGCTCTCGGGCGCTCTCTGGGCATGCAGACGAGCTGCCTGCGAAACAGGTTGTCGCTTTAAAGAGAACAAATGAGAGAAAGAGCGGCAGGAAAGGGAATAGATTAATAAACTGTTCTTAATGGAAACTGCAAGTGCTTTACTAATTGCCGAGGATTTTACTCAAGGACTACAAATTTTATTAAATTTTTTGAAGACACAATTTTTCCGCTGCTTAAGATTTCAAGAACTTAAAATCCTCTTAAAGAAGCGAAGCCTTTCAAGACAGGCACGTTGCCTTCCCATCTGTCCTGCAACCAAAACCAAACCGGCAGATGTTAGTTCCAGAAGACAAAGGGAATCCAGGCATCGAACTTCGAACAGAGGTTGGAGGGGGGAACACTCAAGAAGCCATAATTGGCAAAGCAGTTTCTACCCAAATCTAAATCTGCTGGGGATTTCCTTTAAACTTTTAACTGTTCCTTGGAAACTTTATAAAAATGACTCCACCAGGAATTTAATAGTATAGTACTTTTAAATAAATATATATTCATATTCCTCAAACTTCTAAAATTCCCAATTTCCTTTCAATTTTGCTTGAATTTTAGATTACTTCTTAAGAACTCTTAAAGTCCTTTATAAAAGCAATCAAAAGTTACCATATATTCTGCTCCGTCGCTTAAAGACTTCCCTCGAAAGCATCTGCCATAAAATGAACAATAGAAAAGTTGATTTTCCGATTCCGTTTCTAGCCTCCATTAGGTTTATGACAGCCATACGAAACATCCGCTCAGGCCAATACCAGGCTTTCGAACAGGTCCCATGCAAATCCTTCTCCATGTTGCTTTTTGCCCGACCGGAAAGCTTTAAAGTACCGGCTGGCAGTCCAGTTGCTTTATTGAGTTCCCCACACACAGAAAAAGCCAAATGCAAAATGGAATGCATAACGGAAAGTGAACTGCGAAAGTTCAAAGTTGCAACAATGCAGCCATCGCCTTTCTCGATCTCCCTCAGTATTTTGTTTTTTATTTGTGGGCAGCCAGAAATTTTTAGCAATTCTTGGTTGCCCATTTTCCCTCCTTTCGTGGGACCATTGTTATTTTCGTGGTCTCGCCTTGCCAGGATTCCCCGGCCGTGTGTCCGTGTAAGCTTCACATTTTGTTTTGTTGGCGGGCGGGCCAATTCTTGCAACTGGCATGTGCGTGTATGTGTGCTGTGCATTGACCAGGCCAGGGCAGGGCCTTTGGATGGGGTGTTTTGGGCCAGCCAAATTGAGGCGCGCTTCGCTGCACTCGCCCCGGCACAAAGCAAAGGCGAAGGAGGCAGCGGAACCAAGCCGAGGGGCGACTATAGCAACAGTCTGTCTGGGGTTGCAACGGCATTGTTGTCGCTTTTCAGCAACGTATTGCAGAAATATATATATTTTTTTATTTAATACTCTTTCTTTTTAGCCACAAGGGACTCTGGCACAGCGATTTGTCCGCAAGAGGGATAATCCCAGAATATTGTGGTTGAAATGCAAGAAAAGCACAGCGATTCTAAAGGATTTCTACGGATCAGGAATGTGTACGGTGCACGATTCCGTTGATCCGACTTTTATGCTTTTTTGAGTTCATTTTTTCGGACAGCGAAAGTTGCGTTATTGAGTTTGTCCCACACAAAATCTCTTAAACTTCCGGATCTAAAAAATTCCTTTGTACTCGTATAATGTTTTCAGAATTGAAATATGGAAATATATATTTGGTCGTTGCTTCAAAAGTTATTCTACTGTCCTTAAAACAGCAAGATCTTTGAAGAGTATTCCAAATTCTAAAAGATAAAACAATTAAAAGCCTTTCGCTGCATTTGGTTATTTTATTTATTTCTTCTGATAGAAGTGGTGGTCAAGGGTTGCACCGCCCTAAACGTATGGAATGGCTGCGTTTTGTGGCCAACAACACAGGTTGGCTAACCGTCCGGCGGGTCATCAATGAAGGCATAATCAACTGACTTTCCAACGCCCCGACTGCCTGGCCGTCTGGTAAGTGTTTGCATATTTTTAGCGTATAGTTTAGTATTTTTTTTGTATCTTTTTTTAATTTGATGGCTTTGTTGTCTGTGCGATGGGCTCTCCTGCGTGTTGACCGTTGCTGGCTGGCAGTTGTCGGCTGTCGATTGCTGGTTGTGTTGCCTCGAAAAGGGGCAGCGCTCACTGTTCTAGCTTGTTGCACATTCTGAATGGAGACCCGCCACATGGCAGTGGCAGAGGGAATGGCGATGGCAACTGGTGCATTTGGGTGCGCCAAATTCAGTTATGGCCAAGAGTGCAAATTGCAGCAGCAGCAGCAGAAGCTCATGTGGCCAACTGGTCTGGCTCTCGGTTGCTGGACTGGGGTCGAGGGACATTGTTGCCGGTGGGCATTGCTGGTATTGCTGGCAGTGGTGGTGACTTTTGACTGCCATTTGCATTTCGTAAAACTCTATTTTTATGGCCGGTTACTCGGCCAGCTCCCGGGGCGCGTCTGTTGCTCACATTTAGCGTTTTATATTCATTGTCGCCGGTTGTTGTTGCTGCTGCAGTTGCTCTTGTTGTTGTTGCTTTCGTTATTGTTATGGCAGTTGTTGGTTGCAGTTTTTATGCGGTCCCTGTTATGGTCAGCATATTAAGGTAATGGCCCGGAAAAGCCTCGAATGGAAAGAAAGAGCCCTCGTTCAAATTTGTATGGCTCGCATCAAATGCTCTACAAACCTTTTCGCCTAAATTCTTTAGATTTCAGACTGGCTTGGCCGTACACCATCAGGAAAAGTGCGGGAGGTCTTAGGTCCTTGAAATACCATTCGGTCTGCGAATTTGACACGCACACTCTTCGCATTTCGGGCTTCAATGCTGAGGAACAGACCAGCACAGCTGAAGCATTTGTATTGCTGCCGCAGCTGCAGTCGAAATAATTCGTGCACCTTGCCACACTCATACACATGCAAAGTACAAGCTGCTTTATCCCCAGGTAAGAACAACGGGCGAGAGTGAGAAAGGCAGCGAAAAGGGCGCAGGGGAAAAGGGAGAGCCATACATCTTCATCATTCTTTGCCCGGTCAGTCATTATTGCTTCAGTGTCCCGGTCGCATTGTCTGTTGCCTCGTCCGGTAGGGACTGCTGTTGATATTTCATTCTCGTCCCGAGCAGGCAACCAAATCTGAGAACGGCACGAATCCGACTCAATGCCAGAAGTGCGCCTGTTGACTGACATCTGCTTAGATTTGTAAATGCAATGGCCGTCCTCATCCTCGTCCTTGTTGGCGTCGACAATGGCACACGAACATCCTTGCGTCCTCTCGCAGCTGGCAGCTGTCGTTTGATTTTGAAGAATCTCTCGGCCGGCTTGGATATTTGAAACGAACCAGTGGAATCGGCTAAGCTGCCACTCCCTGCCCCTCATTAGCCTAGTTGGTCCTCCTGGTTCGTAAATCCAGGCGACCACACAGTTTGTGGTCGAGTGGCTCTATAAAAAAGAGAACCGAGAACATCATCGTTTTTTATGCCTTTTCAATTGGCCAGTTTTGAGTTCGCTTATGGTTTTTATTATTTTCCTTCTCCTCGTCGGCGTCGTGGTTGATTTTTTATCAAAACCGAACAGCTGCCACTCGCACCGCACATTCATTAAAAAAAGAACCTCACACACACGCACACTGGGATTCCTTCGACCTGAGGAACAGGCGGGAGCCAGCGAACCACAAACGTCCAACCGCTGTTCCTGTCACTGCGTTGGAGTCGCAAGCGGAGCGCCGACCGGAGATACACACGAGTCAGTCGTGCAGGAACAACCTTGAGTGATAACGACAATCTGCTAGACGTGCTACCTTTCCCCTATGCACGTGGCTGTGTGCGTGTGGCAGTGTCGGTGTGGCCACTGAGGCATGCAACGCACACTAATGCCCGCACAGTAGTTCCACACAATAGAAGCTGCTCGGAGATTGAACTAAGTCGCACAGGAGTTGGCCTAAAGACTGGCCAACTTCTGTTCGAGGATTACGGCCTTCTAGAATAATCAACCTTGATTGGTCGTTTTTATTTAAAAATCACAGTTGAAGTCTTTAATAAAGATTTCTCTATTGATTATAGTTGGGCTTAAATTAATTCAGAAAAGAAAATGCATATATGCATGTTTTATTGGCCTTCCAGGAAACAATTGTTTTGCTAGGAATTTATTTTCCATTATTTTTAGTTTTTAAGCTTTTTTAATAACTTGGAATGTGTATTGTTCTTGGATATCGATAAGACTTCCTTGTTGAATTGTATGCACGTTTTGGCGACCCGCAACCCACTGTGCCTGGCGGTTGTAAGACGTTGATGAAGGCGGCCGACGCGACGGGCCGACTGACTGACAGAACTGCAGGCACCAGAAACCTTGACAACGAAACGTGCACAGAGAATAGGCCAGAACGAGCTCAAGCCAGTTGCCAAAAAAAAGGAAGCAAACAACAAAGGGAAGCGGGCCAAGAAACGAGACGCGCGGACGAACGCAGACAGGCGGCGGCACCGGCAGCAGATTAAATCAGGTAAGAAATTTCATTCGAGTGGTAAATTTTTGCACCTGCCGTTAGTCGGCAACTGTTGTTGTCATCGCGATGCCCTCCAGCCGGCGTGCTGCGGCATCCCGGGCAGCCGGTTTATCCGTTGCTGCTGCGACTGCGCGAAGTTCTTGCCAATTTGCCGTTGTATTTTTTTGTTGTTTTCGTTCTTTTTTTCCTTCAACTTTTGATGATGTTTTTGGAAGCCCGCTTGTTGAAACCTCACTGGGTTGGGCTTTTTAAGTGGAGCCCGCCTCATTTAACTTGTCCTCGGCTCAGCTTCATTCGACTTCAGGCTTCAACTCATTTTAATGGCCTCTGCGTGAGTGGCTTTCAATCAGCGGATCGACATCTGCCCCCTCAGAATTTTCATTGTATTTATGAAAGATTTCTTTTAACTTAATAAAACATAAGGGAAACCTTATGTTTTCCTATTCCCAACCTTATTTAATTCCCTGCTTATATAAGCCTTTAGTTTTAACTCTTCCCCCATTTCATTTCGGACATTTCCATTTAAATCGTCTTGGCTTTTTCGGAATGAAAAAAGTGCTTCGAAATTTACCTCTTATGCATTATCGTCCCGGTAACATATAAATAACAAGTAAATATCTTTTATAACCTTCCCTTAATATACAATAGTTTCCCCAATCTCTCTTAAAATGAGAAATGCACTTCGATCGGATTGCGTTTTCATTTAAATGGAATTCGGTACCATTATTTAAATGGAATACAATGGAACCTTTTGTACCTCGGAAGTACTTAACAATTCCATCTAGCACTTAAAGCTATTAGCACTTTCACCGCTTTCGAAATGAATGCGAGAATGCTGTCCTCGCCCACACACACGCTTGGCTGCAAGGACGAAACAGAAAAGCCGGGGCAAAAAAAAACCTTGAAAGTTCTGGGTGGCAAAAAAAGATGCCTGGATTGGCATCCAAAAGAGTTAATAACAAGCTGTAAACAACACGCAACCATTTTGGGCCACCAAAAAACTCGGTCAGCAAGGGCAAAAAGAATGGTCGGGAAATTGTCATCGAAATATTGAAAACAATGCAAAAATTCGCCTGCACTGCGAGCGACGGAAAAAATCGCTGCGATGCGAAACGTGGCGGGCTGGCCGTCCAGATGTCGCACAGATTACGAACTTAATTGCCCTTGTGCAGGATATGAAACCGTTGTGTCCCTCGCCCCGCCCACGCTGGCCTCCGCCCACGGCGACCCTGGCAAAGGCACACAAACAAAAACTCACAAACCAAAATTGTGCAAGTGTGGCGGCGGCAGCCTCTGAGTACAATTCGCCAGTAGCTGTGACGGCATCAGTCCAACTGCTCTGCCCCGAACTCGTATCCTGGGAAGCTAAAGGAACAAAAAAAACGCAAGTTGAAATTGTCAGAGGCACACACAAGGACGCCTCCCCCGTCAGCCGGTTCGAATGTGGAAATTTTTGTACTTCAGGGCTTTTGGTAAAAAAAAATTTTACGCTGGCAAGTAAACAATTTTAAAGTAACTCCGTGAATTCATCAAAAAAAGTTTCCAAAATAAAATATTTCGGAGATTACACAGCTCAAAAAAGAAACGTTTGAGAGACAATAAACAGAAGTTGGCTTGGATGAGGAATTATATGAGCGTTCGTAATGAAGTCGAAGTGAAGCAGGTTAATCGAGGAAAATGAAACCATTTTGGAATTTATTTTGAAGACATCTCAAGACGTCTACAAAATATAGAGAATTTGGGGTTCCAACGCGGAGATGTAAAACTTTCCAGAGAACCATAAACGAAATTACGCTTCAGGGTGGAAAAAAATCAAACGGAGTTCTCTTTCTGTTAATAAACAATTGAAAGTGGAGCCGAGCAAAGCACTTAATAGGCCAAAAAACAAAGCGTTGCTGGTTGCTCCTCCTGAAGTGCTTCCTTTAAAATTGAAATAAGGGCGTTTTTTACTTGCCTTGTAAGCCGAGTGTTGTTCCCTTTTCATCCTCTGATTTAGCCCTTTTTCGTTGTGTTCTCCGTTTAATTTCATTGGTATTGCGTGCATTCCAATGTCACTAAAAATCCCAAATCAAGCTTACTTACACCTTGTCACTTGGCCGGGTTTGTATAGCAAACACCCCCATTGAATTGAATGGGGGCGGTGGTTATTGGATTTGCAAATCCCTTCAATTTAAATCAACTTAAACGTTTATCATTTTGACTAATGGCTTATCAAACAAAGCGCGAGGAGGGCGACAGCAACAATAAGAAATCCCTCATGACTCCGAAAAAGGCCTGCAATAAAATTTATTGTATTACCGAGAAGAAAAAGCCCACCAAACTTTTGTCAAACTCGTAAATTTTATAAAATTTATGTAAACAGCAAAATTCATTGAGGATTTGAAGGCGGCCAGGTTAGTCGAACCCATCGAAAGGGGCCAGGCGAGACAAGACTATTTATAATGAGCAGGACATGCACAAGTACAGGACGCCGCTGGCAGCAGCCCCAGCGGCAGAAAAGGAGCACCACCAACAATTGCTTTGTGTTGAGAGCCTTCTTGGGATCATTATAAATTAACAATGGGCGGCATAAATATTTCAGCCTGCAACACCCGCTGCCTACCGGCAGTCCGGCGGCCCGTCCAGCTCGGCTAAAAAATATCCCTGGAACGGAAGGAGGTGGAATTGGAAATGATGGACGTTTAGTGGGCCAGCAACAATAAAAGCAGGAAATGCTTAACAGCGTGGCAAAAGGCAAAGGCGACAAAACAACAGCAGCAACATCATCAACAGCAACAACAGCAACTCCAACACCAACGGCAACAATTGAACAATGGGCAAGTTTCCCGTTCTCTTGCATTTGCGGCAAGTCGGCCCACCTCGTTGTTGGCAGGACTCGCGCAGGACAACAGCAATCAGCAGCTGGCAAAGGGGCAGCATATGAATCGGGTGCCAGGGCGGACGACAAAGGCGAAAGCGGCTGGGATGTCGCCAAAGAACAAAAGCATTTCGTTGGCAATACGAAAGTTTTCCCGGCCCTTTTTCGGTTTTTGGCCGTCGCCTTTGCGTGCTATTTTTGCCGGGCGGTCGTCGCCGTCGTCCCATTTTTTTTGCGCCGTGCCCTTTGTCGTGATTTATTTATTTTGTTGTTTGGTGCTTTGTTGTCACTTTATGCTTTTATTGTGTCCGTATTGCTCAGTCCTCCCGCCTTTCTAGCGACCCTTTTGTAATCCTCATACGCCGCGTCGGACGACCGGGCCGGGCGCAACCGCGCTTATTTGCTCGGCTTTTCTTTTTGTTTCGCTAAGCAAGAAATCATAAAGTTAAACTTTTCTTATTACCTTTACAAGTGGGCGGTCCTAAATGTCCTGGGCGACCGCCAGTTGCTCTCAAGTGCCATTAGAGTTATTATTGTTATTGTTATGGCTTCGGTTTGGGTCTCGACTTGGCTTGCGCGGTTCCCATGTGCCAAGGGGCCAATTGCCGGCGTCACCACAGTTCCTTGCTCGTAAATAAAATTATGATATCAAATTGTAACGGAAAGGAACTTCTTCCTTTCCTTTCCCTACTGCCTCGGCTAATTAATTACCACTGGCATCTGCAGGCGAAAGCAAAAATATTTCTGGTTCTTCCTTCCAAAAAATCAAATAATACCTAAAAAACTGACTCTATAGACCGAAAGGAAATCCTGCCTTTTACTTCCTCTCAAATCTACTCTAGGTTTATAAGGAATGGATGTATTGAAGGGCAAAAGAAGAGGAAAGCTCAGTCTCCGTCTTCCTACCAATCCTGCCTTGCGGGTGGAACCCTCTGGATCGGTAACTGAGCATCCAAAACAGCTGCCTGTGCTTTTCCTTTACACCTTGGAGGCTGGGGCATTTGCCGTATGTTATCATTGGCACTTATGTCAGGGTATCCTTGGGCGCTAGGCAATCATTCGATTAGCAACTTCGGGCGAAGATAAACGAGCACCTTTGAGTTATTAAACTCAATGGGCGTGTCTGGGCAATCAGTGGTAGATTCATGGCCTGCAAGCACGCACATCGGGCCAGGACGACATCAAACCGTTATAATTGATTGCAAATTTCTGTTGGTTTTAGCTCCGGAAGAAGGAGCAGCCGGCAAAGCAAACGCCGAATGAATCAAGCTGAAATCGAAGGACAACCACACTGCGGTGTCTGCGTGTCTGTCACATGAAAGACGAGGCAAGAAAGAAAATAAAGTCAAATCATAAGCCGGAAATCGTTAGGCATATCACCTGCTGCTCAGTTACAGGCTCAAAGGGAAACAAATGCCTCACACAACAGCCCCCCCAGTCCCGGACGGGACGGATTGGCAAAGGCGCAAAAGACCGAATCGACCCGAGCATTCGTGTGTGCGTCTGTGTGTTTGAGGTTTCCTACGCATCCGTTCGATTTGTTCAAAAGAAATGCTGCCTGGAAGGAACTGTCAGCTGCTCTCACCCGCACACACACACTCCGCACACCCTTTGCATACATCGAGAAGGAGCATCTCTTATTTCCGTTGCAGAAAACATATGCGCGGCAGTCGGCAGATCCTGGGATCTCCTGCTGGGCGTGCGTGCGGCTGATATTATTTCCTGAATTTATTTGAGGCTTAAGCTCGACACTGCCGGCTGATGTGAGGGTGAACGGCAACCTATCGGCTCAAGTTGATGCCTGGGCTCCTTTATTTATTTTTAATTATGAAAAATTGTGGCAAAAAAAAGGGAAATGCTTCTTCTCCTGCCGTATTGGCAAAAAAAAATACAACAAAAAATAAAAGAGCAGCAATGAAAGACAAACGAAAAATCCCATTTGTTGACAGTGAATTTCTGATTTATGCATGCGCATATGGACCGTGTGGTGTGGGAGGCTGTGGAGGTCTGGTCCGTCCGAGGGACCGGAAGCAAAACAAGAATTGCACTGCCGACCATGATGACCGCCTTGTTGCCGCCCCCGCCCGCCGGACGATAAACAATTCACGAGTGCCAGCAGCGAGGCAACCGCACATAAAACGGCAACTTCATCAACTTGAATCAGTGTAAGCAGTCGGCCCCGCCCCGTTGCGCCCACTGCCCTTTGCAGGCGCGGAGACAGGCCAGCGCACGGACCGAGACCTCTGCTCGGGACTCATTTGTGCTTGGAGGTGGAAGACCACCTCACGATGATTATAATGAATATAAACTTTGCAGACTTTAACTGCAATTAGCCTAAAAGTATGTGGTAAAATTTTTATTGGTGCGACTTAAGAAATTTTTCAGAAAACTTTTCAGAGCTTCAATGGGCAATTAATAAATTTAGTAACTAGTAAAACTTTTTAAAGGGCTAAATAAATTTAGAACTTATAAACACTTGTTAAAGTGAATTTTATTATCCAATTTATTTTAAAGTTTATAAAGTCTCAGGTATCTTTTTATTTTAGGAACACACAAACGACGCGAATGAACCTTTGATAAAAACCCAATTATATTTATGCCAAATAAATTTGGAAACCTACAGTTAAGATTTGGTTGTATGTTATAGTCAAGGCCAAAAATCCCTCCAAGAGCTGAAGATTTCTTATATCTTTGTTTCTGTCTTTGTCGGTTTTGTCGTTCGCCTAATTCATCACGCGACAGCTTTGGTATTTCTTATCTCGCTTGGATCTTATCAACCTTAAATTGGCAGCCAGCCGACGTCACGAAGTCTAAGTTGTCTCTAAACTAGCGGCATCTGTTTTGATTTCTTATCTCTTAATTCAGCTACCGATTTCTTATCGCTAAGCTTGCCGGTATTAATAATTTAAACCCAAATAAAACCTAGACAAATATTGTTTTATTAAGAGTATTATTTTGTTTACATAAACCTTTATTAAAGTTTTGACTAAATACGTTAGACGTGTGTTCATAAAAAGATGTGATTCCTTTTTCACCAATTGATAAAAAATCATACAACCAACGGCAGAAAATTGTTGGGCGTTTAATTGAACTCCCCAACTTTAGGGAATTTTGAAATGGCTGCCTAATTATTTTGATTTCCGTAGCCTCTCACGATATCATCTCTAATTCAGCCTGGAACCCATCTACTTTACCCACTCGCCCACCGCTGCCAGACCACGAGAGGGACACGCAATTGGAGCATTGGACACGTACACGGGGAAAGTCTGTTCGTTCGCCTTCTGTTCAATGGAGGCCGGTGCCGTTGCCGGTGCCGGGGCCCTGGCCCGGCCGGAGTACGTTGGCCATGCCGCATGGCACAGCGGCTCGCTTACCGCATCCGCATTGTCCTGTCAGCGTCATTGAGAATGAAATATGAACAGAGCAACAGCGTAAATGTGAAAAGTGTGGACATTGAACGATCCTGCGAGGGTGTGCGTGGCTGTGTGGGTTATCCAGTTGGCCAGTTTGGTCATTTTGGTCATTGTAAAGTGCAATTGCCGTCGACTGTGTGCGTGCTGGTGAGCCACATGGAAATCATTTAAAAGTTGCCGTCGTTGGCCCCCCGAGAGTGGGATTTGTTGTTGCGGCAACCGCAATTTAATCGTTGACAGCACGGATACTTGACCACCACCCACTGCAGGGCAGCCCATCATTTAAGCCACAAAAGTTACGCCCCCAACAGGCCCAGTTCGGCGACCGCAGGCGACTGTCGCCGGGGCGACGGTTGGCTGAATTTACGGCCAGGAGAGAAGCCCCCATTCAATCCGCATGGGGGGTTGGCATTTAATGGGCTTTGCCTGCAGCCACCGCTTTCGGTTCGTCATTCAAAATGACTTAATTACTGCAAATTGCCTAGAACTAAGTCTGCGGAGAGGCGAACGGAGCATTTATAAAAACTGAGGTTCCCTCCATTTTTTCAACTCCGGCCGGTGTTTCATATTCCCCGGGCATATTTCAGTGTCAGTCAGTCGGGTCGGGGCGATTAGTCGCGTGCGCTGGTAAACCGTGAACTTTGCCAAGTTTTATGCCCTCATTTCCACTTGGTTGAAGCTGAAAAACAAACCAAGAGCAAACCACAAAACACCGAAGCCCCCACGCTCTCAAAATCAGAGGGAAAACGCAACCAAAACTTCAATCTGTTTTTTCCCCAACTTCCATCCACTTTGCAGGATTCTGTTTATAAATTCAAGATCAAGCAAGGCCTCCGGCTAGGTTTTGAGGAAGCTACACAAATTATGGGCTTCAGTTTTTATTCTGTGGAAATAAATTTATTTTTCTGTTTCTACTTGGACGAAAGAGCAAAGCGACAGTTGGTGAGATTAGGCTAATAGAAGAACGAATTGCCTTGCGGAGAAACCCCAGAAATTGGCCTCGAAAAAATAAGTTGGACAAAAGATCTTCAAGCTGACAAATGAAAGGATTAACAAGGGAATATTCACCAAAAGAAACCCACAAAGATAGACAGATGAACGAACACATCTGCGCGAAAGAAAAGGTGAAATCAAAAGACAAAAGTATAAAAAAAGCAAAAGCCGCCAATTCGCCTTAAATGCCCGACTTACCCTAATTGCAGGGTATTCAAAAGGGCAGTTCGCGAAACTTTAAAAGCGACAAGAAATAAAATTTTCATATTTTCTTCGTCTTTTTTTCGGAGTTTCTTTCTCTCCTTTTGATGGCCAGCCACACGCGAGTTCCACTCCGATGATCAGGGTGCAAAATTTGCTGCATTTTTTCGGGCCAAGAAGGAAAAACGCCACGACAGACGGCCACCGAAGAGCAGGATTAAGGGACAAACTCAAAGGCCCATCAGCAGGCCGACGTGGGCAGTCAATAATTCATACTTGACTGGCGCACAAAGTCCGAGGCCCGAAAGTGGAAATAAAAATTTTATAGCTTATTGGAAGGCCCCTGTTCCCCGTCAGATCCCCTGCTGCCCCTGCCACTCATGTGGTCAGCAAAATTACCAGCAATTACAAGAATTAAGAGCTCCCCGGGCCGAGCTCCCTACTGCCCCCTGCGTCGTCGGGCTCATCAAATTAGTCAACCATAATCCTGCCCGCTCGCCTGGCTGGGCGGCTTATCGACTGTGCCAGGCCAAAAACTTTTACATAATTAAATGACGGCCAAAAAACAACGAAAAACGAAACTGATGCTGGCGAAATGAACAAAAATCCCGCGCATATGCCGGCCGAGGTGACGATGGCTTCGGCATGGGCGTGGGTCGCGGGTTTGGGGTCAACAAGGCCAAACCGCAGACAAATAGCCGGGAACCTCCAACAAACACAAATACGCCAACCTGTCGCAGGACACTCACACACACACATAGACGGACACGTGTAGGCCGAGCCCGCAGCTCACCGTCAATGGCGTCGACGATGAAGCCGCCGCCGTCGCCACACATTGGCGATCCATCGTCGCCGCCATTGCTCTATCCGCGCTCGGATGCCGCGTGGGTTTGTGTTTTTTTTTTGGTTTTGTGTGGTCATCGTTACTCATGCGGCAAGAGGGCCAAGGGAGTGGAAAAGAGACGGAGTCAGCCTGACAAAAAGCTCACGTGTTTGTGGCCATCGCCACGTCGTATTTACCCATGCAAAGGGGGTAGGGAGTAAAGGGTAAAAGGCGCGGACGGGTAAGGACACTCGAATGCGGTCGTGTTGATGCCATTTGATTGGACAGATACCAATGTGTGGGTGGGTGAAATGAGCAGGGCCGTAAATACTTAAATATTTATTCAACATTTCCATGGTAAGGTAACTCGACCGATGGTTGGGTGGTACCTTTCTTTCTATGTGTGTGAGTGTGTGTGAATGTACATTGAAATTCAATTAAGGTTGCATATAAACATAGGCAAACAGTTAACGGTATTTATACGTTTCGCATATGAAATGCGCTCAATTATTGATGTCAATTCAATGGCATTCAACAAATTTGCACTGATTTACCGCCCAGCGAAAAAGGACAGACACACACTTGTCAGACAATCAGAAGATTGACAATTGAGCGAATATTTACCTTACCCGTTTAAATTTAGCTTCGGTTGAGGGCCGAAGAAAAAGACAATGACACGCTTGATGGGCTAAATTGAAAAGGGTCAAGTCCTCAAAAGTCTATAAATAACAAAAGGGAGTAGTTTTTTAGCTCGGGTAAGAATTTATTACAAGAATCTATTTATAGCCAAATTACCATCACCATAGAAATAAAGGAGTTCCTCATAATCCATTTTATTTCGAGGGCTAAGCTTTGCCATTGAACGAGGGGTAAGGTTCTGTTCGTCCAGGTTTCAATTCGGAGTTCTGTTTGTAAAATTTATAGAATCCTTTTCAAGTCTCTCCCAAATGCAATCCCAGGAGGGCCGACAAAATCCCGAAACCAACTGTCTGCACAATTGCCACGATTCTACAAATTGAGGGTGCTCCTTTTTATCTCGTTTGTACCTCTCCGCACGTTAAGTACAGTCATACACATTTATTAAAAGCGCATTTTTATAATGGACTCGACCGACTCGGTCGTGGTAACTGCGCTGACACCTTTCGTATTGCCCACAGTCTCGTGGAGTGCTGGACAATTGTGGTCACGCATGGCACGTTCAGTAGCACTCCCCCCTCCCCCGTTATCCACTCCCGCGGGCAGACCAAGTAATTCAGTCCTTGACCACTGACAGACGCTGCTGTGTAGTTGGCTCTCTGACTGGCTGACTGGGCAGTTGGACGTGTGGGTTTGGTTATGCGAGTTGAAATGCAGCTGCTGCCCGGGCGGTGTGATGTCCTGCGACCGCAGCAGAAGGGTCAGGGCAGAGCGAACGCGGGTCTGCTTACGGGGCGTATGAGTTATCTTTATTTGATCTCCTCGTGTTTGACTTTGGTATTAAAATGCGCGTGGCCGAGCGTAAAATGCTGGCTGTTTTTATTTAAATTGGCGGCATTAATGCGCAAATTATGCGAGACAAGGGCGACCAGCAGCCAAAAGGGCAAAATGTGAGCCCCTCGCGCTCCTCTTTTGATTCATCGCGCACATCAATGTCCGCGCCCCCGGCCCTGCCCTTCGGTGAAATTCGATGCAAAATCGATGGTCGGTTAGGCCACCATGGATATCGGGGCACACTTCAAACAGCTGGCAGGCCAACTGACGTGCGCCAGCCGATAACCGCTGGCCGACGGACCACACACGCCAGGAAGCCTAAAAAAGGCCACAAATTTTGGCCACTTTTGTCGCCTTACATGAGCCGCCGCCGCCGGTGCGACCCGCAATTTATGAATATGACACCAGGCAAATTTCCACCAGACACCAGCCAACCGATGCCACCCACCCCGCACCGCACTTGAAATTAATTGCCGGCTGGACTCAAATTGATGTCAGTTGGTCGATGGACCCAGCCGATGGTCGATGGTCGATGCTCGGTCGCTGCAGTAAGCCAACAAAGTTCCTGGCGAGGTATTGACAAATTGCCGGGCATTGTTCAAATATGGAGCGGCGGGGCAGTTTGCCGGTTTCCCTCTGTCCATTGCGATTTGAATGTTTGCCGACCTCTGGTCGAGTCGGGCGACCCCTGTAATTACCACATCAAATGTTAAATTACATGGCCCAGAACCATCACGGCCAGATCGGTATTGCTGCCCAGTCAGAACTCAACGGACGGCTTAGCAAGTTTGGCTCAAAGTCAAAGGGCTTACATGTCTCGGCCGAGTGCCAGGCGAGCGGAGTAGCTTTGAATTGGCCGCCCGAGGCACTGGCCTGTCACTGGTAATTCAGGCAGCAGGTACACGCGATGACAACTGCCCGGTATTGGCAGCTGGTCGGCCTCAACTAATCCGGGCCAACGGGAAGGAAATTAGGATTCACGGTACGGACGTCCTGCCAGCTGCAATCTGAGGTAACCCCAAGTTTGGGGGACCCAAAGCCATTCATCAAATTTGGCAGACCGTCTGCCCAGCCAATGGCAGGTGTGCCGATCAGCCCAATCTGCAGGAGGGCAGGGCTCCTCAGTCGATTGTTGTGGCCATCAAACAGATTGCAACACGCATTTGCAACATGTTTTGCGGCACGAAAGCTGCAATTAAGTTTTGTTAATTTTAATGAAGCTTTGCTCGGCTTTACGGAAGTCGCATCTGCTGGCCAACTAGCCAGTTAGTCGGCAAAGGGGAATCGCTCAGCCGTCGCCGGCTGCCAAGTCTGTGGGGATTCCTTCTGCGTTTTGGTTTCTGCTGGCGCTGGCCCAGGCAGCTGTTGGCCAGGCCAAGCCAAGCCGGCTTAAGGGTTGCTGGCCGTCCTGTTATTATTATGATGGCAAGCTTGCCCTCAGCTTGCCCCAGCTTGCCCCAGCTTACTGCTGCTTTTGCTTTACCCTTTTAATTAAATGCCACCGCCCAGCAGCGACGCTCGGCGGCCTGGTGAAGTTTTCAAGTCTTGCGCCACCACCAGAAATTCATCTTCAGTTTGGTTTTGTTTATCGTTTATTTCGGCGCAACTTAGTGGCATTAACGGAAAATTCCCTCCTCGGATGCCTTGGCCACGAGAGCCTTCAGGCCCACAACCACTTCCTCGCCCACAGCCTTGATCTGGTTGGCCGGCAGGAAGAAGCCGTATTTGCCCTGATCGCGCAGCTCCAGAGTGCAGGTGTAGGGCACCTTCTTGACGCCATAAGCCCAATCCTTCATGGCTCCAGAAACAGGATCTGCCGGGTTAAAAATCCCGTCAATTGCTGGACGCTGGAAAGCTTAAAAATTACTCACAGTTGAGGAGGCCGCTGGCACCGTAGGTGAAATTGGTTCCATAGGGCTTTATGGCAGCATCAGCGAAGGCCTTCGAGATGCGCATCATCTGGTCGTAATTGGGAGGGAACTCGGTGGTCGTGTGGCCATAGGGCAGCAGCAGGAACTGCCCGTACGAGTGCAAGGCAATGTAGATCTTCAGGTAATCGTCGGGCAGGTCGCCGACGAACTTAACCAAGGCCTTAACCTCCGGCTCGGTGTTGGGGGCAGCGCCGCCATACCAATGATCGCAGGGCACGTCGATGTTCCAGCCCGCGCCGCCCCAGAAGAAGTCGAAGTTGCGGTTCATGTCGATGCCATAGCAGATGCCCGATTCGTTTCTGAAACCGGTGGGACGGCGGTTCTTGCGCCACAAGCGGCTCTAAGACAGCCAAAAGATAATTAAAACTTTGCTTTCCCTTCATTCGAATGGGTAACTTACCACATCGTGGGTATAGACAAAGCCATCGGGATTAAGCACAGGCACAAAGATCCAATCGTAGGCCCAGGTGAGTTCGCGCAAAACGGGGTCAGTGGAGTAGAGCAGCTCGTTCAGGATGTAGGTGCCCGTGGCCGAGGAGATCCATTCGACGGCATGGATGTTGCTCTCAATGAAGATGGCCTTGTTGCCCTTCCTCTTGGACAGCGTCAGACTCTTGATGGGGCGTCCGTCGTACGAGTAGCCGATCGTCTTGCAGCGCACAAAGGCAAAGTTCTTCAAGCACTGACGGTCAACCCAATCGTAGATATCATCCAGCGAGTGGTATGTCTTCCAGTCCATCGGCGAGCTCTTGTTGTAGAAGGCCTGCTCCAGCAAGCTAAGCCAAAGAAAAACAAAGAACTTTACTAGACTTCCGCATAGAATTCGTTGCCTTGAGTTGCTTACTTTTGCAGATTTTGAATCTTAACGCTCCACTTGAGCTCGAGGAACTTCAGGAGCTGCTCCAGTCGGTTCTGGTTGTAAGGCTTCACGGCGATGTCGTAGTTGCGATTGATCGAGCCCAAGTCCTGCAGGTGGGTCAATTCCAGTTCCTCGCCCAGTTTCTGCAGTTCGGCCAGCTGCGCCTTATTGCCCACAAACACGCTGTAGACTTTGTAATTGTCGAAACGCTCGGCCTCATCGGCCGCAACCCAGCCGGCCAGGCAGGCGGCCACGGCTACAATTGCTAAAAGGAACTTCATTTCGCTTTGGCAATTCCTCAACTGATAGACTCTTAAACGATCTGCTAGCTTTTTATACACGTTCTTTTGTCTGTATTCTTCACGGATTTATGGCCAAAAACCCACCCGAAAATCTCTTATTGGGGCTCTTAACCTTATCACGGCATTAGGCACCCAAGCATAGACCTGATGAAAATTCGCAAGTTCTTTGTTTGCCGAGCAGATAAAGCTCGGGACTTAGTTTTATGCCAGCTTATCAGTATGATAATTTTATGAACCCCGCCTAAGCACGCTTATGGATTAAAGCAGAGGGGCTCCCCGAGGAATCTGCTGGGAACTGGAAAGAGTTCATGGATCTTCTCAAGAACCAAGAACTCATCAATTAGCAGGGATTCTAGATTGATTCTAGAAAAAGTAAAAGCTTCTTTTTCATACTTCCCTTACTTAAGTTTCCCCTGCCCAATTCATCATTCGCCTGCCGCTTGATTTCGTCCTCTAATCCGTGCATGTTCCTTCGCCTGCCTTTTGGAGCCATCGATTGGGCGGCGTGGAGAGTGAGAAATGTTGATATTTCCCGGATTCCAAGCCCGGCAATCAGTTTGCACACAAGACCAATCGTTTGGGCGGTTGACTTCGGAAGCTGCCTGGTATTCATCACAGGCTCATGTGCATTTGCATTGCCTGATGGCTGGTTTTGTGCCACAACAACAACCGCAGGCGAAGCTCTGGCAAAACCAGCGCCCTGGGCGGACCGGAGGGCGGCTGCTGGGCAGGGCGAAAGTTTCAACTGAACACCGCATACGGCAGCGCGTATTTGCGGCGGACACGTGAAACCATCATCAATCTACTTGCAACGACAGTTTTAACGACTTCTTGTGGATTACTTCAAACAAAATAACCACTTTGTAGTCGGTGAATTTTATGCTGGCCCGGTGCTGGTGTTGATGTCTCGTCCTTGGCGGCGGCCAGCGTCGTTGTCGTTGTCTGCATTTGGATAAAGTTTGGCTCAAGTTCGGGCGAATAACGGTAACTATTTGTGGCGGGGGGCCACATGTGCACCTACCAAATCAACGGTGTGGCGCGGGGCACATCAAAATTTATTAATAGTGCAGCGGCTGCCAGGGCACAAAAACTTTATTCCAAACTTGCTTTCAATTTGGCCAGCTAAGCGAATCGCGGTTGACTTTTGCCTTCAGCCTAGACACAGACCCAAGTGGTTTGAGGCTTTGCTACAAAGGCCTAACTAAAGCCAGGGCTGCAGCGCTTAGCCAAGACACAGCCCCGCACAAGCAGTTGCGCACGCGTCGGTAGTACAGGCGGCCAGTGTGGCATTGGATTTATTTGTTGTTCTTTCTCAACTTCAACTCAGTAAATTGGCCGTTTAGAAATACAGTTTAATAATGCATCGAATAAATAAGCTAAAAAAAATTCTTGATTTTGAAACTCAATCGAAAATTCCTTCTTGCTGGGCCTTGTCCACCAATTTGAGCAGGCCTGCCGTGACCTCTTCGCCGACTTCGGTGATTTGATTGGACGGCAGGAAGAAGCCGAAGGTGCCCTTGTCCCGCAGCTCGACGGTGCAAGTGAATGGGATTCCCTTCACCCCATAGGCCCAGTCCTTGGCCGCCCCCGAAACAACATCTGCAAATAAAAAGTCTTAATTGAATTTCCTTCTCCCCTTCGAGATTTAAATTTCGCTTACAGTTGAGCAGTCCACTGGCCCCGTAGGTGAACTGCGAGCCGTAGGGCTCGACGGCCCCCTCGGCAAAGGCAGCGGCAATGCGCATCATCTGCGGGTAATTCGGCGGGAACTCCGTGTTCGAATGCCCGTAGGGCAGCAGCACGTACTGCCCGTAGGCATGGAAGGCCATGTAGGAGCGAATGTAGCCCTTCTCAAAGGAGCTGACGAACTTCTGCAGGTGGAGGATCTCCCGCTCGGTGTTGGGCCGGTCGCCGCCGAACCAGTGATCGCAGGGGTCGTCGATGTTCCAGCCAGCCCCGCCCCAATGGTAGTCGAAGTTGCGGTTCATATCCACGCCTATGCAGGCGCCCGAGGAGTTGCGGTAGCCGGTGGGCCGGCGGTTCTTGCGCCACAGCCGCTCGATGTCGTGGGTGTAGACGAAGCCGTCGGGGTTCACCATCGGCACGATGATCCAGTCGTAGGCCTCGGTGAGCTGTACGATTTCCGGGTTTTTAGAGTGGAGCAGCTGGTTCAGAATGAACGTGACGGTGGCTGAGGATATCCATTCCATGGCGTGAATGTTGCCTTCGATGAAAATCGCCTTGTTGCCTGGGCGCTTCGACAGCTTCACGCTCCGTATGGGCCGTCCTTCGTACGAGTGGCCGATGACCTGGCAGTCCAGGAAGTCAAATTCCTCGCACTGTTGGTCCAACCAGCCGTAGATGTCCTCAAGGGAATGGTACGTGTCCCAGTCCATCTGGGAGTTCGACTTGTACACCGAAAGGTCCATGATCCTAAAAGCAAAACGACAACCGATTTAAGTTTCCTGGACAAGCAAGGGGCTTGGGCTACCCACTCCTGCAGGTCCTCGATGATGGGTTCGAATTTGAGCTCCAGCAAGCGGAACAGCCTCTCGATGGCCCGCTGCTCTGTCGGCCCCACGATCAGGTCGTAGCTCCGCCCCGGCCCGGCGATGTCATTGAGAATGTGAACCTGCCAATTGACGGAAGGGGAAATTAGACATCCGCTCTGTTTGCCGCTCTGCTCGCACCCACCGAAAAGTCCTTGTACAACTTTTTGAACTCTATCAGCTGCAGCTTATCCTTGACAAAGACTTTGTATACTTTGAAGTTATCGTAGCGGGCAGGCATGGGTCCTTTCGCCATGCCCCCCAGCGCCACCAGCGGCAGCAGAGCCAACAGGGCCACAATCACTTTCATGTCGAATACTCGGAGCGTGTGTGGGCGAATGCAGCGCTCTTTAAACTTACCCTCAATATGCAGCTGGCACATCCCTCAGTGGCCCTTTTATACTGACCAGCTGCTGGCTCTTGGTCTTGGCCGATAAACTGCCACAAGTGCCAAGCACTTCACACGCTTCAAATGTGTGTCGCATTAGTTGAGAGTCCGATTCGTGTGTGTGTGCAGGAGAGTGGAAGGTGTAATTGATAAGGCCATTGATTTTGAACCTATCACAAGAAAGTGGAAAACGTGGAGCCCTCGAGAATACAAATATCAATTCAACGAAAGCTGTTTCTTCTCCAGAATTTATAGTTAAATGCTTTGGTAACCTGTGGTTCCTATTTTTGCCATTTACATCCTCTCCTGCCTAATTTTTTTATTCTTTCCTTATGACCCTGCCTGTCTGAGACTCTGATTCTTCCAGTGGCTCTGCATTTGTCTACTGATGCCAAGGCTTTGATTTCTCGTCTGCCTGAGGCTTTGATTCTTTCAGTGGCTCTTTCTCCTACCTCTGCCAGTAGCTTACATTCTGCCAATGCCACTGTCCTTGTCCATCATAGTCTTTGACCCTGCCTGAGGGTTCTAAGCTGCCTCCGCCTCTGCCTGAGTCTGCCCTCACTTATCGACCTTTTTTGCCAGTGGAGTGGATCTGGTTATTCCGTGGCTGCTGTTTCATTGATTCAAAATAAAGTATCACTAAAGATCTCAACGGATTAGGAAAGAACTTAAAGATCTACATTAGGATTATATAAATGCAACTCAAAAGAGCCAGAAAGAAACAATTAAATCCGTTTATGGTTCGCGGCTAAGTCGCCCCACAAATATGGGGGACTTTTTCGATTTTTACCCAAATCCCTTACTGCTTTTTCTTATCTTTAATTTACCGCATCTGAATTATTTATCTTAACTGCAATACAACGAAATTAATTCATTTGGGAGGGCTTATCTGGCTGTCTATCTCGCGCCGTCCTCAGCCGGTGTCTGGTCGGGCCACTCGAAATTCGAAATTTCTAGTGTTTTGTGTGTTAATCAGGACTGTGAAGTTGTGATTGTAATGCATTCGGAACAAGCACTGCATATGGCGATTTAGTGTCTAAATTTAAATGCATTTGTCATGTTTTTGATTATCAAACGCAACGTATGTCAACAAAACGACCAATCGAGAATTTTCAAAAGGCCAAATGCATAGCAGGCAAGGGCGCGGGGGAGGCTGGCTAAATAATCGTTTGGCAATTTTACATTTTAATTGAATTTATTGTAATTATCAATTTAACTGTTAGACCAACGAGGAGGCAATTTTAATGCGGCCAAATTGAGTGGGACGCCAAAAATGCAATTATTTGCTGGGATATTTGGGCTTGACGTTTTAATTAAACATGCCGGCCCGGTGTTTATGGCATGAAAATACATTATCAGTTGTTAATTAAAAAGAAATCTGCTAAACGTTGGAAAAAAAATCGCCCATGTTGATTTAAAATTTTAAATCAAAAACCTAAAAAGCCTTAATTTTGATAGCAACATTGCCAAAGTAACCAAGCACATGGGCAACATGTTGATGCAACATGCTGCCAGCCCATGCCTAACAGC